>CM021110.1:17423725-17467557 GCA_007115665.2 Sequoiadendron giganteum | reverse complement strand
GAGAGAGCTATAAGGAGTGAGTGAATGAGAGAGAGTTGAGAGAGGGAGAGGGGGTAGGAGGGAGATACTTGAGAGAGAGAGACAAAGGGAGTGTGAGAGAGATAGAGGGTAGATGATAGAGGGGAGAGAGATGGAATTAGGGTATAGAGGGTATAGGCAAAGATAGAGAAAATAAATCTATAAAAAAACCAACTTTCTCATAATGCGAGCATGTTTTGAAGAAGTAGAGATGTGACCATTTTTAGCAAGAAATAACATAAGGACGTTTTGGATTTCTCTAAAAATGGTAAAAAAATTTAATATACTCATGATATCAAGGCCCGCATTCTGCATATTCTCCTAGTTTTGCATGTGCTTCGACAAAAAGTAGCTTTTTGATGATGTTGTGAAGTGTGCATGCATGTTTTTCACATTCTATTACCTTTTTCATGATCGTTACACCACTTTTGCATGAAATAGCAGAATTTTCATGTTGAAAGGCATATAATATCAATTTAAGTTTGAATTCCATTAAAAAATGATATACAATTGAAGTTTGGGGGGGAGCAAGCTTTTGGAAAAGTTAAATTGTTGAGGAGTTTGAAGAAAAAGAAGCAAACGCTACATAATTGGGTAGAACTCCTCCATTTCAAACTCTGGTTTTTTAGGTATGTGAAGTATTTACACATTTTCTTTCATTATGTTATGGCTTGGTTTAATTTTTGTTATTTTTCATATTTCATGTTGATCATTGTTTGTTTTGTTGAAAATGAAGGTAAAACTGTAGAATAATTTAGCTTAAAATTTGTAAATCCTGTGTAATTGTAGATTCAATTTTAGTATTCTTTGTCACAATCTCTTGTGTATGATTAATCTTGAATTAGATCAATTTTAATGTTGTAGAAAGTAGATAAAATATTGATAGAAGAAGTATAAGATAGAATAGAAAGGACACCACATGTACGTGGAGAAAACCCTTTCGGGTAAAAAACTCCACCAAAATTGTTCTTTCTTGAATTATTTAACCGTTGAATGAGTCACAATAATATTGATTCAATTCTTCTTGATGTGCTTCTTTTATCTTCAAGAATTCTTCTTCACAACCTACAATATTTTCTAACAAAAATCTCTCATACAATTGTTGCAATAATAGATAATATTCTTGCTTACAAACTCATAAGAGTTAACATATATAATATCACAAAGCCTCTTGAGAAACTCCATGCCTAGGGTTGTCAAGTTGAGTTCAAACATGCATGACAAAGTCAAACTATAGTCTCCCTCAAATTTGGCACCCAACACTGAAGTGTTAACCTCGTAGATGTCAAAAATATCTTCTACAAGCTCATCCTCAAAGAAGGCATCCAAAATGGGCCCCACTTAACTGAGCATCATAAATATATTTTCCATGCAATAGTTGTAACTCAAAGATTCCAACTTGGGCGCCCAAGGTGGGCCCAAGTTAATCTTTGTTATCTGAAACACATCTATTACCGATTCATGCCAGGGATAACTTTAAGAAACCCCCCTCTCGACGAAGGTGTAAAATCCTGGCGAATCTCTCCTTTTATTTGAAAAAAAATATTAATTTTCCTGGTGAATCTTATGCATAGTATTAAAAATTTGTAAAATCTTGGTGAATATTAATAAATAATTGGTAAAAATGATAATCATAGTGGCGAATCCTAGTGAATCTTGGCGTGCTCCTATCACAATACAGGCAGGGTCAAGGGCCAGATCTTCCCCCATTCCTAACAAAATTCAATACCATCGGCCTAACAATGCTTCATCAACGAAACTCCCATCACAATCCTATGGTGCATCGGGGGAACTATGGGCATCGAGGAAACATTATCTAGCATCCCACTGATAGAACGAAGGACGGCTACAAGTTCATTTTGCATCCTAATACACATGTGCCTTTTTAAAGGCTTGTTGAGGCCCAAAATTTGTTTTGGGCGACACGATTAGATTTAATCATGTGGCCCAAAAAAAATTTTGGGCCTCAACAAGCCTTTTAAAAGGCACATGTGTATTAGGGCCTGGAATCAACCTACAACCTTTGGATTAAAAAACTAATCTATGGCAATAGATAAAAGAAAATATTCCTCAAATTAAATAGTAATTTATTATTAGTGGCGATATTGCCCCAAAATTAATTAGAGGAATATAATATTACTGGCGAATATAATTTTTTTTTTAGTAACTATATAAAATACTGGTGAATTAGTTTTGATGATGCATCGTTTACATGGTGAATTAATCGAGACAAAATTATTTTTTCATAAAAACCTGGCGATTTAGTCTTTGTTTCAGCTTGTACTATTAGCCATTTTTGGAGCTCCTGATTTCTATTATTAGCCAATTGGCGAATATTCGCCACTAAAGTTTTCCCTGATTCATGCAAAATAATGTGCATGCATGATCCTCCATCTATTAACTGAATGTATCAACCTGTTATCTATCCATGCAACTCAAGTCAACTGAGATTAACTAACATGTAACCAAAGATAACTGAAATTGAACTGAACTAAACTTCAATCCCTATTTTATAGGTACTCAACATGCATAAATCAAAATCCCTATTTTGTAGGATCCTAGGATGTATTTATGAAGTGTATGCAATTCACCAACCAGTTAATTGAACCAAGGTGGATCCCACCTCCCATGTGTGTGCCCATGTGCTATTTTGTAGGAGCTCATTCCAAGGCATCCCCACTTGCTCCTAACACTTATACATAATTACAAATATCAAAATAAATATTTATTTCATTCCAAATTAATCTCTTCCTAATCCTAGAGTTGTGAAACCCATTCCAAGGAGTTAGGAGATACATGAAATATGTTTAGAATGTAATTAAATGGCATCCTACTCCCAACATGTTTGTCATTATAACATTAGGTTGTAAATGCACATTTTAGATTACACAATTCTATACACTTTCCAATTAAATTTTTAAACCACATCTCTTTGAGGCATTTTGTTATTTAACAATTGAGTTACCTTGTGTATGCTTCCACATTTTGTATACACATATATATGACATAAGTTTTAAGGAAGTAAAAAAAAACATCTCTTAATCCTTTATTATGGACATGTGCATACCACTCTCCAAAGATTTTTGATGTAGAGCATCTACAAAATTCCACAAACTTCAAGGGTAATTCTGACCCTAATCCGAAACTGAGAAGATCAACAAACCTTTCAACCAAAATCCACAACTTTGTAACTTGTTTCATTTTGCTAAAAGGCACCAAATTACCAAATCAGGTTACCAACTCACCACATACCCTAAAAAAAACTTGAACATTATTATCTTGACTGGTGCAAAATAAAAACACCATTGGAAAAATCTAAATCACTCAACTCATCAAACATTCTCACCAAGATCATAAACCTGACTTCTTGACTGGCTCTCCAAAACACTCGCAAAACTCAACAATGGTGTAAGTCACCAATGGCTCTAATACACACTAAGGTTCTTATACCTTCACATGAATTCAAAGAGACATCTAACAAGATTAAAATCCTCATACAATCTCAAATAAATCACTCTTAAACCTCAAAGAACCATACTTAGCCACAAACCCACTCCAAACCTTCACAAGCTAGTAGCCCTCTCCCAAGGGACTGTCAAACATATCTATAGATCCAAATGGATTCTCTAGAATATACCAATAGATTTAGATACCCTTTTCCGTTATCATAAACATATCTCAAGATTACTATGGACTCCTTTGAAAGGAACACCTCAAAATCTCACTTTACTGTAGGGGCAACTAGGCCAATTAGGCCTCTTTTGCAAAGAGACACCTTCCCAAACACTTGAAATTAATTCAAATTCAAAGGAAATTATTTATTTAGGTTACCAAACACAAGATTCCACAATTTTTAGAGCTCCAAATTCTCACCAAGCTACCAATCCAATAAACCCTCACTTTCAAATCTCCAAGACTAGGATTTCCAAGGAGCCTTATTGAAAATCACCCTTCCCACACTTAAATATAACAAAAAAATTCTTAAACATACCATAGTGTCTTTAAATGATTAAAATAATCTCACAAATGACTGCCCCAATGGATTTCATCCATTCTCACACTAAAACCTTTGAATTTCACTTAAAATCACCATTTTCACTACCACGGTTACATGCCATGACTCCAAAACAATCTCCCCTGCTCCAAGAATCAACATCTATCCTATTCCTAACATAATAAACTCATTCCACTAAGATAAAGTATATACATTAGGTGGAATGATCCATTAAGTCACTTCATGACTCCTAAACCTTGAAGTTCAGGCTTCCAGACTTGCCTACAAAAAATTAGCTACCAAAGACTCAAAACAAGATGGTTTTTAGTGCCACAAGAACCAAAACATGGCTAACACATCCCTCTACAAAAATAAAAGTACTTATAATCTATTACCTTTAGTATGGGCTCGTGCAATGAACTTCTACAAAACTGAAAAAGAGAAAAACACACATTTACTAAGAAAAAGCAGAGCTTTTATTGATCACACTTTTACAAAAACATCCACCCACCTTCATTCGAGATCCACATACATATAATAAATCCCTCAATCAAGAAAACTATTGAAAACAAATTCCTCAAGTGAAATTTTACCTCCCATGATCGTTCAACTTCCCCATTATGCATTTTTTGCATTTACAAAATTTGAAAATTTCACCTTTTGCATTTTTTTCCTAATTTGCAACTAAAACCTTCTAATCATCTAATGACCATCAAAATAGGATTATTACATCATGAAAATGGTTTATATGACCTTATTTAACTCAAAACAAGACTTCAACACCTAAATTTCAAAATTTTGCTTGGTGCCCCCCCACCAGGTGTTAGCTACGTTTTGGCTTTGGAGTGAAGAAAATTCATTGAGTTTTAAGAATTTTATTGTCAAATTACTGACTGTAGGTTTGTAAAACTAGCCATAAGGGTTTGAAGACCAAAAATGGATAAATGACTCATTCCACCTATTTTTTCTCTTTGTGGCTCGGTGGAATGAGTTCAAAATGGTAAGATTAGATGTAGGAATAAGATTTAGGAGTAGGGAAAATGTTTAGGAGTGTTTTTGGTTGCTATCCCAAAGGAATTTGGGTGAAATTTGGTTAAAAATAAAGTTTCGATGTTGGGTTTTGGTGAAATTGTATTAGGAAACATTGGGAGATGATTGATTTGGCATGAGAAGTCATATATTGAAGTGTTTGAAGCTTTGGAAGGGCAGGGAAGGTGAGTTGAGTGCTTGGGCATGGTGCCCTAATTGTCAAACTGTGTATTTTCAGTGAAATTTGATGGTTAGAGGAGGGAAGTCGTATAAAATATTGGGGAATTTTTTTTTTGATGAACCTTCAAGCATGTGCAGACATAACTAAAGGTGTTTGAGGCCTTGGTTGGCTATGTAGAACCCTAAAACAATGTTTTTCAATAAACCCCTTTGGAATGGCATAAAGTGAGGGTTTCATGTTTTGGTGTCATAGGAAATTATTCTTTGATCAAAATTTTTGGATTTGGAGGCTTTGTAGAATAGTAAGTGATTGTCCATGAAGATTTAGGGTTGGAAAGGCATTTGAGTGGGTGATGCTTTGTTAAAGTGACCTAATTGAGGTCTAGGACAACATAGTTGCATGATTTTGGAGAAGTTGGTCCAAAGTGACCTATGTTTATTTTGAGATATGATTTGTAAGATGTTGAAGGGTGTGTGAGAATACAATTGGTTAGTAGGTTTGAGATTGGATATGAGAGTTTTGGTCCAGAAACTAGGTCTGTAGACCTATAAGGGAATTTGAATGAATTTGTGAAGAGTTGGAGAGATAGGTTTAAAAGGGTTGCAAAGTTGTTTCTAAAGGATTGAATTGTGATTGTAGGTTCATTGTCTCCCTACTCTGCATCAAAATTTATTGCTTCCATCAAACATTTGTAATTCAAGCAACGTAATCCCTTAATAGTCCAAATTACAAAAGGGCAACAATATTCGACGACCTATTACCTAGATATCGTGTTGGTTATAGGAGTTTTTTCTAAGACATCAAGATCATGTAGGGAACCTCTAAAATAACCTATCTCAATTTTTGTTATCTCAGAGTCATTTTTTCGTGGTGTCCAATTTTGACTTGATGGAAAAAGTGTCAATTGCAAGCAATGCAAAGTTGCAAAGTGGTGCAACTTTCATTCTGCAACTTGTGTGACCAAACATAGTGTTACAATGTGTCTGAATAGGTATTTTTACGCTAGGAATGGTCCTATTTCACACCCAAATATGCAAAATTGCTTCGAGCTACGCTCAACCAGATTGATCCCTTAAGGGTTCAAAGTGCAAAATGGCTAAAACCTTCAACATGATGTTACTCAGATACTATGAATCTTAGAAACTTCTTGTCTGATCCTATGGGATTGTGTTGGGACCCTCTACGATGACCTCACTCGGTTTTTCTATCTCAGAGGCATTTTCCTGTGGTGGCGAATTTTCACTTGGGGAAAAAGTTGTCAAATGCAAGTAGTTGAAAGTTGCAAAGTGGCACAACTTTTGTTCTGCTACTCATTGTGACAAAACGAAGTGTTCCAATGCATCCTAATAGGTATGTTTATGCTAGGTATGGTCCTCTTTTGCACCCAAACATGCAGAATTTCTCCGAGCTACATTCAACCAAATCGATCCCTTAAGGGTCTAAAGTGTAAAATGGTTGCAAACTTCAACATGCTGTTACTCAGATACCGTGACACTTAGAAAATTATCCTCTGATCCTATGAGATCAAATTGTGCCCCTCTACAATAAAATTTCTCAGTTTTTGGTATCTCAGAGGCATTTTCTCGTGGTGTATAATTTTCACTTGGGGAAAAAGTTGTCAAATGTAGGTAGTTTAAAGCTACAAAGTTGTGCAACTTTAGTTTTGCAACTCGTGTGACCAAACGAAGTGTTCCAATGCATATGAATAGGTATATTACACTAGTCATGTCCTCTTTCGCACCCAAACATGTAGAATTGCTCTGAGCTACGTTCAACTAGATCGATCCCTTAAGGGTCCAAAGTGCAAAATGGCTGCAAAATTCAACATGTTGTGACTCATATACCCTCGGATATTGTGATGCTTAGAAACATCTTGTATGATCCAATGGGATTTTGTGGGGCCCCTCTAGAATAACCTCTCTCAATTTTTGCTATCTTGGAGGCATTTTCCCATGGTGAAAATTTTTCACTTGGGGAAAAAGTCGTCAAATGCAAGTAGTTAAAAGTTGCAAAGTGGTGCAAATTTCATTCTGCAGCTTGTGTGACCAAATGGAGTGCTCCAACGAGTCTGAATAGGTATTTTTACTCTAGGCATGGTCCTCTTTCATACCCAAACATGTGGAATCGCTTTGAGCTACGTTCAACTAGATCGATCCCTTAAGAGTCCAAAGTGCAAAATGGCTGCAAACTTCAACATGTTGTTACTTGGATACCGTGACACTTAGAAACTTCTCGTCTACTCCTATGCAATTATGTTGGGCCCCTCTATAATAACCTCTCTCAATTTTTTCTATCTTAGAGGAATTTTCCCATGGTGGTGAATTTTCACTTGGGGAAAAATTTGTCAAATGCAAGTAGTTGAAAGTTGCAAAGTGGTGCAACTTTCGTTCTGTAACTCGTGTGACCAAATAGAGTGTTCCAACGCATCCGAATAGGTATTTTTACACTAGGCACAGTCTTTTTTCACACCCAAACATGCGGAATCACGTCGAGCTATGTTCAACCGGCTCGATCCCTTAAGGGTCCAAAGTGCAAAAGGGGAGCAATCTTTGACGAGCTATTACTCAAAAACCGTGAGGCTTACGAACTCTCCGTCTGAGCCTATGAGATCAAATTGGGCCCCTCTACGAGAACCTTTGTCAATTTTTGTTATCTTAGAGTCATTTTCCCATGGTGTCTAATTTTCACTCGATGGAAAAAGTGTCAAATGCAAGTAAGTTGCAAAGTGGTGCAACTTTCATTTTGCAATTTGTTGCATGACTTGTACGGCCTGATGGTGACTCCAAATTGATTTGAATTGTTGTTTTAGTGTCCTATCTATCATTTTGACTAAGTTTGAGGCATTCCAATTGGGGTTATAGAATCTTATTGAGTTTTCCTTGTAGGCGGATCTAAAACTCCAATTTTAAGGTTTTGAAGAGATAAAAATGTGATTATGGCCCATTCCACTAACTGTAACTCTTGTAGCTGAGTGGAATGGGACCAATATGATAGGATTTAGTTGATTGAATGGTTTTGGGAGTGAGATATTTCATTTGGGGGTTTGGGCATGATGCCCCAGTTGTCAAATTTGAATGTTTTGAGTGAAATTTGATGGTTAAAGGTGGCTAGGTGAGGAAAAGTCTAGGGGCAGAAAATTTTGGTGATAGATTAAGCATGCACAGGGAATTTGAAGCACGTTTGATGCATTTGTGAACTGCAAAGAAGTTGGGAAGTGGGATTTTCAGTAAACCCTTTGTAACTTGCTAAAAATGAGGGTTTTGTATAAAGAGGACTTAGTGAGCGGTTCACTAGCTAAAAGTTGTAGATTTTGTGGTTTTATAGACTAGTAAATGACTTTCCATATGTATTTTGATTTGGAAGATTATTTAGAGGAGAGTTGCTTTGTAAATCAGGCCTATTTGGCTTAAGGGGACAACGTAGAAGCATCAGTTTGAGGGATTTGTTCCACAAGAGTTATATGATATTTTGAGATATGTTTTGGCATGCCTTAAAGGGTGTCTAAGTATATAATTGGTTAATGGGTTTGAGAGTGGAGTTGTGAGATAGGTCCAAGAAACTAGGCCTACAGACCTACAAGGAAAATAGTGAAGTTGTGAAGGGAATCACCCTAGTTAGGGTTTTGGAGATTGAAGACTTGTTGAAATCAGTTAAATTTGTGATTGGTAATTGAAGGCCTCCCTGATTTGCATCACTTCTCTCTCGTTGCAATTTTGGGTGGATTATTACTTTCAAAGTATTGGGAATGCTTTGCTTGTTTCCTAGTTGGCAGTCGCCATTCTAGAAGGCTCATCTCTTGATATATTTTATACTCATTCTTAATAAATTACCAAGTTAATAATCAGTGCATTTATTTATAGTTAATATTTTCTTTTCATTTTGTGCAATTTTGGAATTTGTAACTCTACTAGTATTCCTAGAAATATTGAAGCTGTTTAGCATCAATCAATTAAAATTCAAGACAAACCATGAAGGACAACAATGCTCAATGCAAGGGCTAACCAATTAATAAGTATACATGTGAATAAGTCAAGCATGTACATGTGAATAAGGGAAGCACAAGTACTCAAAAACTCGTAAGCCTTGAAGTATACACACGAATACATAATATACATAAATTAATACAAAGTATATGCATGAATACAAGATATACACATGAAAACATGTAAGTTGCAAAGTATACATTGGAATACATGTAAGTCACAAAGTATACACACAAGTTGTAAAGTATACACTTGAATACACGTAACTCATATCTATTGAACCATGGATTTATAATGCAAATATGGACACCATCGATAAAAAGATTTGTATTAACCAAATATCCATGTAGGCATACATCAATATATGTCAATATAAGTATAAAATATAGGTACAAAATAGCCATATAGTCTTACGAGAATACCATATAGGCATACAATGTCAAATATATCCAATAAAAAATATGTACGAAAATTCCATATAGGCATAAAATAAAGGGATCTAGAATCATAAGTCATCGCTCTCCATCCCCTCAAAATAAACTCTTTCCCTTTTCTTGTCGATCAGATGGTGATATATTTGTCACTCGTTTATCCTACAATTGAGGAGTGCTCTCGATGATCCTCCTAGGGTTTAGTTCTTGGTCGTCTTATCTGCTACAATAAGAAGTAATGACATTAATATATAGAAATTACATTAAAAAATGATATATTTAACAAAATAATCACTTACCACCAGCTGATGATCACTCTCCACAAGGGAAATATTCAAATGCCCATGCTAAGGTGTGCTAAAGCCTTGTATAAACCATCCAAATAGAAATTAAACTATGAATCAATAATGGGCTGATTTTTCACTAACTAACATCTATAGCAATGAATGTAAATTGAAATTTAGTAATTTGCCTCATACCTCCCCTGTCAGAGCCATCGAGGATTCTATAGTAGATGAAACACTGATCTCCATTACCCTCTGAACATTCAAAGGTGTTTTCACTTGCAACAACTAAAATTAAAATAAAAAGTTATTCAATCATGAAAACTACAATAGGGATCCATGTCATGACTTATAATGTATGAGATAATGTATAAAATCTTGAGTACTTATTAAACTATATATTTCTGACTATCATGCTTACTATTTTTCCTATCCATATCTTGTTCGAAAGCATGTGTTTTTAGGATTTTACCCATAGAAGCAAGCTGGTGAAACGTTTGATAAAATTCTTTCATAGACATGTACGATAACTATGGTGGCATAGAGAAGGAAATGAACTGTTTGAAAAAATGCCTCAAAGAAATGGGGTCTCATGGTGATGGAATGCCATTACAAAAAAATGCACGTCATGGCATTCCATCACCATAAGACCGTATTTCTTTCGAGAATTTTTTCAAACAGTTCATTGCCTTCTCTATGGTATTATTTCTTACTATTATGATTTGATAGAAATTTTTCCAACCATCCATAGTTTTTTGGAAAGTACCTATTTTAGGCTTTTAGCCTTAGTAGCAAGGAAGTGAGTAGTTTGATAAAATGCTTTGGTACACATGTATGGAAAATGTCGTAGCATAGAAAAGGTGGTGAGCTTTTTGAAGAAATGCCTCAAAGAAATGTGGTCTCATGGTGATGGAATGGTATTGATAGGTTGTTGTTAGGACCTATTACTTTAGAATAATTGAATGTCAATTGTCGATCGGGTAGTGTCCATGGCAGTTTGCAAAAGGAGATTATTCAAACAACTCATTTTATATTTTCAATTTTTCTTTTAAACTACATAAGTTGAGATTAAACCAAAGCCATTACTACTTAACTTCGAAAATTATCTTACTCTAAGAAAATCAAGGAAAGCTAAATTAAAAGAACAAAACATAAGACAACTAATCTAGAAAACATTACTACTAAACTAGAAAGCATAGAAACAAGTAAACTAAATAACTGGTAAACTACGGAAGCAGAAAAGCAAGGAAACAAACAATTAAGCATCTTTTAAACAGTAAATAAATATTATCAACTATAGAAGAAAGACTTATACAAATTAAAGACAATGGTGCTCCGAAAAAACTTAACTAAACCCTTCAACAATTTGCTATTTTCTACTGAGCAACAATTTATCTTAAACAAAGAAAATAACTTAATTAACAAAATACTTATCTATCTAGGTTAACTCCCCTCGAGTGGCCATCTCGCAGGCTACTTCTTCGTCCTCAACTCACATAAACTATAGATGTTCAAATCCTTTTACGACATACAGTCTCCATAATTGCATTTTACAGTTACCAATAAACATAAACCAAATAACTCATTGCAACAGTGATTTGTAAATCCATGTAAACAACATAACGATATTTTTTCTCTAACTGTTTTATTACTTATGAGATTACAGTTTTATAGATAACTTCCCAACTAGATCCTAAATTTACGATGGCATGGATAGCCATTGAAATAGTCTTCCTTAACTTAAAACTGACTTGATCTCTTTAAAGCTTCTTAAAACATGCAAAAGGCTCGAGAAGAGCCATAAAGTTTTAAACAACCAAATTAAAAGAACTAAAATTGAATCTTCGGTGCATCATCCAGGCTTCAAGGAGTGGGTTCGTAGCATTAATTTGAGGCACGTGCTGGCTAAATTTTGCAACAGCTGCATGATGACTTGCTAATCCCTACAACAAAACTCAAATCAATCCATTAAACCTGCTTTGGACAATTTCCTCAATTGATTAAAAGAATGAAAGAAAGCATAATTTTTCTAAAAATAAGTAATTACTTCTTCTAAAGTTTAATAAATTGGCACAGGCTTAGGATTGAATTAGCAAGAATGAGCTTCCCAGATTTTATAATGATGAGGTTATTTTCACCTCATCAGGTACCATGAGACCACATTTATTTGAGGAATTTTTTCAAACTACTCACTTCCTTGTGTATGCTATTGCTTACTATTATGCTTTGATAATTTTTTTCCAAGCATCCATAATTTTTTGGAAAGCACCTTTTTTAAGATTTTAGGCATATGTAGCAGTGAGGAAATGAGTTGTTTGATAAAATGCTTTGGTAGACATGTATGGAACATGTGGTAGCATAGAAAAGGTGGTGAGCTGTTTGAAAAAGCACCTCAAATAGATTGGGTCTCATGGTGATAAACATCACCATGAGACCACATTTATTTGAGAAATTTTTTCAAACAACTCATTTCCTTGTCTATGCTATTGCTTACTATTATTATTTCATATATTCCTTCCAAGCATCCATAGCATAGACAAGGCAGTGAATTGTTTGAAAAGATGCCTCAATAAAAATTGGTCTCATGGAATTCCATGACAATAAAATGTAATTGGAAGCTGCTCCTACTTATTACTTATTCTATGTGAAGTAATTGCATCACTGCTTATGTTAACTTTCTAAACAACTATATTGTAGTTAAATTTTTTTCATCTATCAACATCTAGTTATTAGTTATGGAATGTGAAGTAATGCTTTGAGTTTGAAAGATATGCAATGCAACGTAATCAACAATATGAATATAAACTATGTACATAAATATATTAAGTACAATTCATTAGTTAAACTCTTTATTCTATTATCTGCGTGAAGGTTTGACTAAATCCACTGGCACTAGGAGGTGTTCCCGTGAAACCTCCAATATTAGCCTATTCAACATCCAAAATCACATATTAAAATACCATTCATAAAACAATGCTATTAATATGGAATAAATTTATAATTGTTTACTAGTTACATACCTCAACGATAGGTGCAGTGGAGAAATAAGAAGGTGTAGGGCCGGTGTATCCAGTATCAACACTATGACACTACAATTTTATTAAAATCATAAAACTAAATTAGTTAATCTTGTATTTCAAAATCAAAATTTAATAAATTAAATTCAATGAACATGCTAACTTTTACCTTAGTATCAATGCCATAGGTCTCATGCAAAATGTCAGCTACCCTTTCCATCTCCATAGCTACAGATGGATCCTACATAGCAACCTCCTGAGTGTCGGTGGGGTCATATGAACATGTCACCTCGCAAGATTGACACAAATGGGATCGAAGCCCACCACTCGAAGAATCCCCTGGATGGCGCTGTAGAATTGGGTTGGCATGATGGATGATACTCTAGGTCAAAGAGCTGATGGCCTACAAAGTCTCTACGTCGGCACTCTCCTTCACGATGGAAGGGATAACAATGTGCTTATGAGGCAGCCTTGTGAGAGGTCATCTCCCTTTCCACATAAGATCTGACTATGCACTGAGTCTATCTTGTGTCGAACCCCTACCTCTCCCCTGGAAGTCCCTCATATCAAAATAATTTGGGATTTTGTTCAAGATGAACTCACAATATAGTTTCCTAAGGAAATACTATGGGACTTCACAATTTTTGCATGGTGGGAAATCAAAAACCATGTACCACCTATCCCAAAAAAAGTTCCTAATCTATTGGTGGTGGCACCAATGAATAAGAAAGCTCTCCGCATTGAGGCTAAGATTTGTATTTGTGCGTGGGTCAGTGAATAATGAGCAAAAATCACCTTTTATCATTTTTAAATATTTTACTACTTTATATGATAATTTATCTTCGTAATAAGCCCTAGCTACCTGCCTCCTATCCTGTCAACCAGTTAATTGTTTACTAATTTAATCTACATGTTTTAAAATTTCTTTCAATGAATTTGCTAGGATCATTCTTTCCGCGGTTGAATCGTTTGGATCGTTCAACATCCTGATTAAATTTTCAAGTTGTTTTTTATTGTTCTTAATTTCACTCATGAAGTTTTGCTGAGTTTCAAGAGGAGATCGAGGTTGTGGTTGATTAACATCTCCTAAAAATTCAAAAAAGAAATATAAAAAACAACCTAAAACTAACAAATTGAAAAAAAAAAAACAATCCTTACCTCTTAGACCTCCTCGTCGACATGGTGGCAACCTAGTGATGAAACATCAACCATTGATGAAAATTTTTGTAAAATACCTCCTCATAGAATGCAAGTGTAAAATATTGGGCTTTTGGCCGTGGGCAGGAAAAAAAAACAATTACAAGCAATAATGAATTGGATTTTTTTTTCTTTTAATAGGCCATAACATGAGCACGTTATAACACGTGCTCATGTTATAACGTTCTCACATTATAAAAAACTCGCATTATAATGCGCTCGTGTTATGGGATCATTTTTGCCAAGCCTCAGGCTCAGCACACCAAGGCATAATGCAAGTGTGTTATAACATGCTTGTGTTATGAGCTTTTAAAACTTTTTAAAAAAGTTGGCCATAAATTGGCTACCCATTTCTTTGCACTTACCCTTGAAGTTGTGAAGGCTTGTGAATTTGAAGCTAATTTTGTACTTGCCTATTGTATAAGGTGGCTTGATAGTATAAAAGATCTCATGGAATCCATTGTGTCCTAGTTGAGCACTATCTCCAACACCTACAATGTATCTATGGACAAAGATATATCAACTTGGAATGCTATTTCTGCACATAGAGAAAATTTTTTCATGCTATAGAAGTAGAAGGAAGGAATAATCCAAAAAAAATGGCTTGCTTGGTGATAGCATGATGAT
The DNA here is from genome assembly GCA_007115665.2 of Sequoiadendron giganteum. NCBI lineage: Eukaryota > Viridiplantae > Streptophyta > Pinopsida > Cupressales > Cupressaceae > Sequoiadendron > Sequoiadendron giganteum. The sequence goes on along the minus strand of CM021110.1, from coordinate 17,452,796 downwards.
GGAGTATGCTCTGGTAGCCAATGCTTTGGCTAATGCTAAGAATTTGGCTATGATCAATCTGACTCCAGATACTTTGGATGAAGCTGAAGAAAATTATTGCTTTAGAATCTTTGAACAAAATTTTGGTATCTACTAAGCAGAGTTGGGAGAATGACAAAGTGTCTTGGCAAGGAATTCTTCAGGAACTACAAAATTCTCCCTCCTATAGTTAAAAGTTTGATTCTATGTGTTTGTACATTTCGGATCCTATGTACATATATCTTTCATGTTTTTGTACAAAATTTGTCCTTGATGTCAAAGGGGGAGAAGAGGAAAGAGAATAGATTATATTTTTTACATAGGATGTATGTAAACTCTTTTGGCACAAGTTGCCATAAATGTCAAAGGGGGAGATTGTTGGAAGAATGAAGAAGATCATATCTCTTGTTAACAATTTTTTTGTCATTGATGTCACCATGATATATGAATTGCAACTACAAGACTCAAAGTCGCATTAATCTAGTATTCTGAACTAGAACTCGTGCTTGTGGTTATCACCGGTATCACTTTGTTGTTTATAGTTTTTCTATTAGGTCTATTGTTGGCTGACCTATCAAGTGATTGAATACATTTAATGGATTAAATTTTGTTTGTGTAATCCATACCGACAAGCTATCATGTGCCACATGTTTGGATTATTATTGAGAAGACTTATGAAGCTGACCTGATTGTTATCCATGGATAATCATATATATATATATATATATATATATATATATACAAGATGTTTTTGAAGATATGGTATGAGAGTTGGTGTGAGTGAATACTAGCATATTATATGTGGAAGAAAAAAGAGAAAAGAGTGATCTACTGGCATGCAAATTTTCTTGAACTACAAAGGAACTGAATCTTCACTTGAGGTGTAATTTCATTAGTTCAATTTTGGCGGTTAGCCATTTTGTTACTTCATTTTTTTAGGTAGTAAGCCTCCAATTTTGGAAAATGAGTCTTGGCAGTGAGCCACCCTTTTGTAATATCTTATAGCCGATTATACTATATTGTGAGTTAATCCCCACTGTGGTTTTTCCCATTTTGGGTTTTTGACGTAAAAAAATTGGTGTCTCTTGTGTTTTGTGCTTCATGTTCTTTTGATGATTCTTCTTATCTTAATTATCATATGCTTTGGATTTATTGGATGGTATTTGTTCAATAATTTTAAAAATATATCGATTCACCGCCCTCTCAATATATTGGATATTTAACACCTAGTGGCAAGGGGTCAAACTTCACTATTAGTGAATTGATCTAAACCTAGTTTAGAAGGTAACCCCTCCCTCCCAACCATTTGAGAATTAGTCTAATCAAACCTACCATGTCCTAGAAAAATATGGTATGGTTGACCATTCATTGTCAAGAAAATATATGATGTGTGATACTTCCTACTTTGGTCAAGCTCTTAGTGAAAAGGAAAAGATGACCTCCTTGATCAAATCCAATCTTGGTCCATTATGACTTCTTAGGTGATCATATTTATGAGAAATATTTGATAGTTGAGAAGAAGAAAAAATAATCTTAACAAGGAAAATACTTGCATAATATGATTTTATACTCTTGTGCCAAAGTAAGAGAGAGAGGGGTGGGATTTTTTTTTCAATTACACCCCCTATATATTTATATTTTTGAGTTAGATATTCTTGTTTATAGAAATCATCACCTATTTAAAATTTAAAGTTCTATTTTTATAGGGAAGAGTGCCTAATAGTGGGATAGGGTCCTATACTCGGTACGGTGGTTGACCAAGATGAGGCCAACTATGAGATCTTATTCATTCAATATATAATAAAATAAATATTCTTGAAACCTACACCTTGTTGCACCAAAATAGATAACTTAAAGGATGGAATCAATGTTCACATTTTTTGTGTTTACTTAAATAAGTTATTATTTATTCAAAATAAGTAGCAAAGATAGGACACATACAAATTTACCTTCCAATATCCCAAACTAGCACACATTGTACACATTTCCTTGTGAAAAGATCTGAATCCATATTCTAATAATAAGTCCACCTATAGAAAATATATACACTAATTTTATTGGATACACATGACACTTTAAAAACAACATATTAATTATCCCAACTACACATGAAGAAACCACCCATAATAGAGTACTATTTTTCTAATATAAATTCCTTTATAAAGGAAATACATTGCAAAGTGGCCCATCAAACAAATAGATATATCTCATATCTCCTCATCAACTTAATTTTATGAAGTGATATTTTCACTATTACTATTCACTTCCTCCATGAATACTTGAAAGCACCATAGTTGAAGGTGTAAGGCTCACCAATCAAGCTATCAAAATAAGAGGACATAAATTTAAGACTTTAGACCAAAAAAGAATTTAACCTAATCAATATTTATTGCTAAAATTATTATCAAATTTCAAATTTAAACATCCATCAAATCCATCCATTCATCTCAAATGAATTGATTCTAATACTTTAAACTCAATTAATCAAATGAAAGTTTATAAATCAACATGTCTACTCACATTTTGCTAGAGATATATATCCATTTTTCTAGTCCATTTCCTACAAATTTCAAATAGCACAATGCTATCTATTCAATCAAAGTTATAAGCTCACACTATACTATAAATACTTATTTAATTATATATTATAAATTATTTTACATGCTTATCTTCTTTATATGCCTTCTATACTAGAAATATTGTATATATATATTATAATCCATTTTTTAGTTTGGGGTTAATGAAATTAGTTTATATAGTCATAGATAATTTGGGAACTTTGAGATAAAATCTATTATCTCATGTGTTTCTTGTGATTGCATGCTATTTCATAAGTTACCTTCTATAAATTGCTAAATAAATTGTTTAAGTATTGTGTTCATGACTTGGAAAAATCATGCGTACTAGAAAAATATCTATCTAAGAAAGTATGAAGCTATGTTTGTAATGTTGAAGGAAGAATACCTTAAAAAAACATAGGTATAAATATAACATTTTCCATAAAAGTCATGATAATAGAAGATCTTGATGCATGTGATTCAATAATTACAAAGATCAAGATAACATGCAAAGATGTTGGAAGCATCTACAAAGAAAAATTAAAGAGAAATATGTGGTCTAGGCACGAGTAGACAATATTTCATATTACTACCCTCATCAAGAATTGAATTTAAATGTATTTTGCCAAATTTTTAAAAACTTTCCCAAGGATGAGAGAAAACTCATAAAACCTAGTAGGATCAAGACTTCATATTTGAACAAGTCTATTGGAAAATTTAATATGTTTTCCTCCCAAGACTTGATAGAGAAAAAATAGTACAAGAGAAACTATAACTACTATAAGTTAAGGTCAACTTCTCATTTTTTAGTAAACATAAAAATTTCAAATTAAAACTCTCAAACTCAAAATATGAAAATAAAATTATAAATTAATCTTCTATTTAGCCACCATCGTGAGCTACCAAACTATATATTTACAAACTAATTTACGTCAATGGTAATCAAAATGGTATAACAAAAAAATATTGTTTGTGAAGGATACTATAAATTTATTTTCTTTCCTAGTTATGTTAAAACCATTTAAATTGAATATTACTCTTTGTTGTTCACTTAAATGAATATTTTAACTATACACCTCATTACAGTTATGGTTGAGTAAACAAAATATCTCCCTATCACATAAAATCTCACTTGGACCTTGAAATTTAGGTTGTACCACTTTGCAAGACTCTTTATTACTTCATAGGTGATTATATTCATAGTCACAATAATGGTCATTTTATTCTACCTTAAAGGAAATTTCTCCTATTTGGTCTTGGAATTTACTTTAAGGTAGGGGAATACATTCCATTATGTGCTTCACTTTGTGAGTGTTGGCAAGAAGTTGAGTCCAGAAGTGTTTTCCCTGATTTTCAGAGTTTGACACATTTGACCTTAAAATTTGATGCACTTAGAGATGAAATCTTCAAACAAGTCACTGATCATAAAATATAGTACTCAAATTCTAGTTTCCAAATATGTAATTTATTTCAATACCCACATTGTACAAAATGAGTTTCAATAGAATTTTGTAAAAACCACTATTTAAAAGTCATTTTTTTCTACCATACCATGCACGTGTACGACATCCATATTTTGACTTAAATTATCATATTTTTCTAAATCCTTTTGGGAAAAGACTTGTGACTCACTGAAGTATGCCCTGGATATCTTTTTGTAATTTTTTATTGAATATATTTTTTTTTTGTTAATTTTTTATTAGACATATTTGTCGTTTAGAAAAATCGTCATGTACGACACGCATAAGATGACCTAAAGTTATCATTTTTTGCATTTAAAAAATAAAAAATTGAAAAGAATTGTTTGAATTTTGCCCTTGTGCAATCCGTTTGTCAAAATATTATGTTGATCAAAAGTTATTAAAATAGTAAAAAACACTGATATTTAAAGTTTATCGACCAATTTCATCAGAAATTAATTAAAAAATAGAAAAAATAATCCAATTGCAAAAAAAATTACATATTTGGAATCTACATTGTCTCATCTAAAATGGGTTTTAATTTCGTTGAAAAATTTTGCAAAAAAAAGTGCCAGCCATATGCCCAAACTCAGTATTTTTTTGTGACATTGCTAGGACCTTCAACTTGCAGGTCAAACCAGGTCCAAAGCTTAGGTTCGGGTACCCAAGCCTTTTCCCGAACCGAAAAACAAAGCAAAAACCCAACCAAAAATTAAAATTTTAAAAAACGGGATCCCGTTTCATTAAAAAAATAAAATTATGAATTTAAGAAACGGATCCGATTTTAAAGTGGATCCCGCTTTAAAATCATAATTTTTTTTTAAGAATTTAAGAAACGGGATCCCGTATATTAAAAAGCGGGATCTCGTTTTGAAAATGGGATCCCGTTTCTTAAATTCTTAAAAAATATATTTTTTTATGATTTTAAGAAATGGGATCCCGCTTTTTAAAATACGGGATCCCGTTTTTTAATTTCATAATTTTTTTTTTATTGAAACAGGATGCCGTTTTTTAAAAAGCGGGATCCCGTTTTTGGCTCGGGGTCCTGAACCTAAACGAGATCCCATTTATTAAAATTGGGATCCCGTATTTTGCAAGCGGATTTCGTTTTTTTGGACTCATCTTTTTGCTTCTACCCTTGTTCACACATGTTGAAATTTGTGATGCGTTCTTGGCATATTGATAATATTTTATAGTACCTTATTAGAATTATTAGGATTATAATTCTTGGTATGGTTGACATGATAAATCACCTAGTGAATATCAAACTTCACTAGCCCTTGTGTGTTTTCATTTTCTACCATTATGGAAACTCACCTAGTGAATATCAAACATCACTAGGTTGTGATGCTTTTGTTCATGGATCACCTAAAAAATATTAGACTTTGTTAGCCTGTGATTCATGAATACCTTGGGTATGGATCCTAGTAAGAATTTTGTAGATCTTGCTAGTTCATGATTTCCATACCCCCTTTACATGTTTGTATCATATTAGCATTATGTTTGCATCATATTTGCATTGTGTTTGGCATCATGTATAATATTTTTTATTATGTTAGAATGTTGTGTCTTCATTGCATATGATTTGTGCTTTTCATGTTGCATTGCACTAAATATATGTGTGTTTTTTTGTCTTTACATTGTTGTGCCAAATGGCCTTGAGCTTGGGGGCTAGCGCATCCCCTAGATTCAATGCCATGGACTATCTCTTCAATGTTTGGATAAAAGAACCCTTCTTGGCTTATCCTTAATTTAGAGTAATGACGAGTGTAAGTTCATACTCTCACTAAAGTGGGGCTAATTGTAGCATCACAAATTGTCACTCTTGATAATTTCACACTAGGTTTAGCTCCCCTATGTGTTTGGACCCAGTTGTAATTGTAATTTTCCTGTTTTATGATCATATTTAGAAAATCAGAGTTAAATTGTGAATATTATCAATTAATGTTTATTTAACGACACTATAAGACCCAAAATAGGTCTGTACAAGGGTTCTAGCACTCTCATATAGCCTATTTTGGCCCCAATTTAAATATTTCATTGTCAAAATTTTAACATTTAGAAATTTGAATTTACTTGTCGGTTGTCAATAATTGATCTTATAGGAAATTAAAGAAATGCATATAAATAAAATTATTTTTCACCATTTGAAATACTATCATTTTGGAAGTGATAATGAGAATATTAAAAATTAGTCAAGAGAATAATCAACAAGATTTTTGTAGCATTATTTCAGTCAAGCATCATGTTAGCAATGCATCAAGTTTGTATGTGAGTTTATTCATGTTTCATGTCCATTCATTTTGTGAGTAATAACACTTGAAGGAATTCAAATAAAGCATCCAATTATCCTTGATAGTGATGAGTAAAATTACTTTAGTCCATCAAGGAATACAAATGTGAGTGCTAAGTTGCAACACTTGTCAATTTATCATTCCTTTTTCCATTTTCCTCTACCCAACCTAGGGTAAGCACTCTCTTTTACATCATCATAACCATTGTGGAGGTAGAAATATAAAAAACAAGGTTTGACTTAGGAAAACCCCTATATGAAACAACCCTTTCCCTCCTCTCTTATGTCCTAGTTATAGATCTGAAGTGAATTTGGAAGAGGATTGAAGACCTAATCACTTAATCAAAAATTCAAGCTTTATATGTCAACAAATTAGAGAAAGTGGAATTAATCAACAATAGAAAAAGTTCCAACACTAAGCATAGGGAGGAAGAGTTTATAGACAGGGAGCAACTAAGAACTGAATTCTATTTTTGAAGGTTCGTATTCTCAGGTTTAAGGTGCCAACACCCCTATCTAGCTAGTTCAAGCTCATATTTCTACACCAAGTTCCTATGTGTCTACACTCTACTATTCTATACTTCATTATTGTGTTTATGTTTTGTGTTTTCTTGAAATCATAAAAATTCATTGTAGTTGTATAGTTAACTTATAGATATACATTTACATCTTCAAATTCAGTGAATTATGCTCAATCAAAAAATCAATCCCCCAAAGAAAGAACCAAAAATCTAATCCACCATTTTTTCCCTTCCATAGTGGTTAGTATCCAAGTGGGAATTTGTGATGATTTTTGGTTCCTTCCATTGTGATACAAGAGAAGGTGTGATTTAGACCCTAGAATAATTTTTCCTACATCACACATACTAAAGAGTAGGGTTTGCATTGCCATTTTGTGTTGTGTAAATGCTGCCGATCAAAGAATACCACTTGTTTCTATCTATTCAAGGGTAAAAATAAAATATAAATATATATTATTGGTTGTGAACCAGGTGCTTCCATGGATTCCAAACTCCATGCATGGATGAATAAATAGTTATTTCTAAACTGGTTACAAATTAGTTTCCAAGATTGATTCTTGTGGTGTCTCACTAGCCAATTCACACTTGCTAATTTTTTATAGCCATGGAAGCCATGTTTTTATAACAATAATTCAAGAGGCAAGGTCATTAGGGATTGAATTTATAACTCTTCCAACTCACACTTCACACAATATATAGATACTAGATGTTATTTATTTTGTGCATTCAAATCATATTTCAGATCTAAAAGATTAGCATGGCTAACCAAGTTTCTTGATATTGAAATTAAGGCAGAGTTGGCAGTAATTGATAGTAAGGAATTTAAAAATTATTTCAAACATCATAGAAAGATTCAAGAGGACATGTATATGGATAATTAATCCTAATGGACTTGTGGAGGACATGTATCCTAGTGACACATTTAAATTTTGTGTACATGATGATACTTAAATTTCTATACAAAAAATTTCAATTTTCTAGGAGTTAATGTTTCAAAAGTAGAAATGGTAAAAATTACTTATATTAGGGGAATTAAATGCAAAAAAACTTGAACAAATGACAGAGGATAAAATGATGCACCTGGAATTACATATTTGGAGGGTGAATTTTGTGTTAAAGTGAAAGAGAATCAACATGATTAGCAAGAAGATGGACTTACTCTTCCATATCAAAAAGGCTAACCATCATGGTTATTTGAGGGAACTATGAATTTGAGAATTAACTTACATTCCTAGAAAGAAAAAGACACACTTTCCTTCCAATCTCCCCCACCCATAGTAAATGAGTATGAAATCGTACATTAGTATGTTTCAATTGAAGAGGTTGGGATGATGGAGATAATGTTATAGACTTGGGAGAAATTCAAGATAACGAGCCAAAGAGTAGTGAAAGTTAACATACCATTGATGTAGAAGTGAATTAGTCATTGGGTTACCCAATCAACTCATACATCAAAAAATTCCTCATATTTCCTACTCATATTGTCAAGGAAAGATTGAGGAATGCAAAGGACAATGCAATTTATTTTAGTGAAAAATATTAAATCCTAATAGTAGATGATTACGTGAAACTTTTGATGTATAAGGAGGAAATGAAGAAATACATTGAAGAGATGAAAGTGAGAAATAGAAAAAAATAGAGGATATAAAAGCATCATGAATTGTTGCAAGATAATTGGAGATAAAAAAATTTAATATAGACCTTCAATGACAAGAAAGACAAGGGTATGTGCAGGATCATCATGGAAAAAATAGGCCCTTAGGTGGCAATAAAATTCAAAAAAATCAAAGTTAGGCAATTTGATGTAAAAATTTGAATAAGTTATCTATATTATTTCAAAAATATTTAAGAATATAATTTTTAGAAAATTGATTTTAGTTTCTAAATTACCAAGTTTATTTTTAAAATAAAAAAATCTATTTGGTGAAAACTAGAAATTTCAATGTAGTAGTATTTAAATTTTAGGGAAAAAATAAGAAGTAGGTGTCTGTCTGACCACCCTAACCACAATAAAATGATAATATTTTTTTATAATATTTTAGATATAAGTAGAGGACTCATGTTTGGATGTGATGCATATTTTTTTGTAATTTTTTTCCAAGTAAATAATTAATTATGAATATTTTATTACAAATTTTAAAAAATATAAAAACTCGTATGTCTGACCACTTTAACTTGATCAAAAATTCATGAAATTCAATTTTTATTTTTTTAATTCTATAGTATGTGAAGCATATAATGTGATGCATGTTTTGGATTCAAAAAATGTGATACCATTTGAAAGCTATAGATGTTTTTCAATCAGCCTATCAATCAAGACTTTAGTCATAATTCAAATAGAAAATGAATAATAATAATTTATTAAATTCAAATTAAAACATAGTCTATATTGCTGGAAAGATGATAATCTCCTTTAAAAACCCTTTTTGTTTCATCAATTTTGGGTAAAAAAAACGTCGTCAGGCACATGGGCCATCATATCACTTGCATATCGCCACTTTTTGGTCCATCATGATCTTGCAGATACCCACAAACAAAAATAGTAGAAAGGAGAGAAAATGAAAAAAAAATGGTGCAAGAGAAGATCCTAAGGGATGAAAAAAGAATGGAAAAATAAATTGAGTTGGCAAGGAGGGATTTAGAAAAAAACAGTTTTTTAAGCAATCCATTAAACCCTTTACTTGAGCATCATGCATTGTTTAGGGATATGATGAACATCCATATCCCTCACTTCTTTGGTGCAATGAATTCTCTAAATTTGGTCCCATATAATGTAACTAGCACTCCAATTCCACTAAAGAGAGAGGAGAACATGAATGACATAACTTTTTCAAGCAATCAAGAAACAACAAGCTCTACCACATTAAGTCCATTATATTTTCCTCTATGATTTGAGTGAAAGGGTTGTCTATTTTCATTGCAATCCTTCTACACAAACATGTTATATATTATAGCCTAGGAAAGCATGTTTTTGTATTTTATATGTGAGTTGAAACTATATCTACCATTAGTTATGTATCATAGATTTATGTTTTCCATTTTCTAATAAAATATGGTAATATATCCAATCAATAAAATATTATATATGTTTCTTCCATTTGTTAATGAAATGTTTATTGTGATTTGATAATGATGCAAAGAAACTATGAATTTCAAATTCTCAACATAAAACTTGTTTGCGTACACTCAAAATAAAACTTGTAATTGATTTGGTTGAATTCTTGCTTCGTTTGAAGTCTTAAATTTATGTCATCTAATTTAGTCAGTAATTGAAAATGAATTGTGTGGATTGATTCATGTCAGATGAACAAATGGATTTTATGGATGTTAAAAAATTAGAATTTGGTAATAAGTTTTATAGTTGATTGATTTATATTCTCCTATTTTAATATCTTGATTGGTGAGGCCTAAATATTTTATTGTGGTGTGTCTATATATTAGGGGTGGTCACTTCATGTGTAACTAGGATGCTAAATATGTTTTTCTAAAGTGCCATTTATCAAGACAATTAAAGTGTTTCTTTTCCACATATGGACTTAATATTAGAATACATGGATTTGAAATTGTTTGAACATGGAATATGTACATCAATTTAAGCTCGTAATATAATATCTCACATACTCATACATTTGTAAACCCCAAGAATAGTTATTATGATTTTGAGTTTCAATAATTTTTATTTATTTATAAAATTAGACTATTATTATATTCATGTACACAAGAGTAGGTGATTGTCACTGACCTATAGGTTTTATACTCTAAACTAAAACCTATTTAAATTCTAAACCCTATATCACAAAACATGATTTATGCACACCCTAGTTCCCATAATGTTCCCCAAAACCTACATTGTAAAAACCCATACTTCACCAAATTTTATTAAAACCCAAACCAATCGATCATGAAGCAAAGTAACCCAAACCCTTTTAACAAACTTCAAACCTAAAGAAAACAATTTAAACACCTTAAACATAATAAATTCTAAACCATATATCCCAAACTTGGTTAGATTTGAAATATGACATAAAAAATATGATTTGTGCAAATCCTATTTCTCATAATGTCCACAAAACAATAAATTGAGGAAACTATTTAGTAGATTTTAACCATACATTTTAAAACTTAATCCTAAACCCTATAGATATATGCATTAGATATTAACCCCTAATTCCCATAAACCCAAAACTTATCAACAAGTAATTTTAATAATTTATATTAGTTTAAGCTTGGAATTTGATGTCTCTCATGTCCATATAGTTGTAAACCTAGAGACTAGTTGATTGTAATTACAATCCAATTTCATCCACAAGCTTAAGAATGCATTTTTTAGTTTGAATAGCATAGGTGATTATAAATTTAGACTAATATCATCTTCATGTTCATGAAAGAAAGTAATTGTAACTTAGATAGAGGTTTTAGACAATAAGCTTACATATGTCCATGTCTATTAAAATCAAACCTAACATCTAGGTTAAATGTCTTAATTATTCTATACTAGGCCAAATATGAGGTTTCAATGTATGAAATCTTAGATGTAAATCCTAAATGTTAAACCTCCAAGCTTATATATATATATAAATCATGAATGGTAAAATTGTCGACATTGGGGTCAATTAAGGGTAGATGATCATGAGAAAATCCAATTTCAAAGTTTACAATTATATGTCCATGAGATATATGAAATTTGATATGAAAATTAGATGTAAACCCAAAATAGTAAAATTATTAACCTTGGGTCAAATGAAAACAATATAAAATCAAGAATAAATGCTTAAATGTAAGAAAACCTAATATGTTAATATAAATTACTAGTTGAAAGAACTAAACACCTATTTACATTATTTTAACAACCAATAAATTTTTTGATTACTTGTTTCCATGAAATATGTTAATATAAATTGCCACTTGAAAGAACCCAAAATTGAAATTTATAATATAATTTGGAGAGGTACAAGGATACTCAATTAGAAGAATCTAACTTCCTAAAGTAATCATTTGTTCATTTAAACAAAAGAAAATTGAAGCAACTGTACCTAAAACTAACTTCATAATTGAAAGTTCAAATTGTTCAAACAAAAACCCTTCAACATTAGTTTTGAAATTTATAAACTTCTAAATATTTTTAGTATAAAGTTGGAGAAATAAAGAACCTTAAACATTGAACCAAAATAAAGCAGGCATATAATAGGTGAATAACAAATATATAAAAGCTCAAAAAATAGATCTGAAGTAATTTATGACAACCTCACCTTTCATTTATAACCATATAGAGGAGTGAAGTGAAGAAATACCTTGAGCATTGAACTCGACATTCTACCAACCATTATTGTTCCTTTCAAGATTATAATAATCACAAAGAATTAAAATAAACTAGGGCTATAGTAGATGAATAAAAAATACATAGAAGACAAAAAAAATGAGACGAAGTAATGTATGACAACCTCACCTTCCATTTATAGTCATATAGAGGAGTGACATGAAGAAATGCCTTGATTGAGTGGGGCATTCTACCAACCATTACTTTGCTTTTGAATATTATAGTAATCACAAAGAACCAAAATAAAGTAAGCCTATAGTAGATGAGTAACAAATATACATAAACCAAAAAAATAGAGACAAAACAATGTATGATGACCTCACCTTCCTTTTACAACCATCCAAAGGAGTGAAGTGAAGAAATACCTTAATCATTGAATTGGACATTCTACCAACCATTATTGTGCCTTTGAAGATTATAATAATCACAAAGATCCAAAAAAATCAGGCCTACAACAAATGAATAAAAAATGTACAAAAGCCCAAAAAATATAGACAAAGTGTTGTATAATGACCTCACCTTTCATTTACATCCATACAAATGAGCAAAGTGAATAAATATCTTTCCAAAAAAAAAAGACACCAAACTAAAATAAAATGCTAGTTCATAGCCTTAGTTAGGTTTAATAACTTCACTTCAAAGTAGCTGAAATGTAGACCAATTCCCTTTGCATTGACATTGAGAAATCCTATGAAAGCCATGGTTGAAGGAGAGAGGAAGTGAACAAATTTTGGTGCCAAACCAAGCGATCTTTCAGGAAGAAGAGGGTTGATAGTGAAGTGATAGTGGAAGATTAATTTTTGTAATACACAACATTGAAGGTTCCATTGCTTCAAGAACTAGCACCATCTCAAACATCTAAATGTGGAAAGATGTGAAGTTAATACAACGGGTTGGTAGTGAATTGCAAGGCAATACGAGATAGATGTTACCATGTTTGAATGAAACGTGCCCATTTGTTCTTTGATCCCGTAACATGTTGTACACATACTAGGGTGATTGCGATTTGCCACTTGGGATCTCCATGATCTATGTTCAGTCAACATTTAAAATGGTAAAAAAATGTGGAGTCTCTTTTTTTCATTGTCCTCCACATAGCAACTGACTCAAACATCCCTGAAAAAAAGATTTTTGAACTTTACCACCTCATTACATGCATGGTGAGAAAAAAAAATCTTTGTTTCACGTGAGGCTCCATGTGAACCCCAGAAAAAAAGGATACCCCACTATGAGCCCTACCCCCTACATTTTGTTTTTGATGAATAGGCATCTATATCTATATTAATGAAAAATAAAAATACGCATATTTACAAAAAAATGATGGGTGGTGAGAAGGCACACCCCGAGAGTCACATGGACAGAGTCAGAAAGTCATAAAATCTTGGACCACGCCTATAATGCAGAAAACATTACAATGACAATAAAAAAACCGCTAAGCGACCATATGGACAGAGTCAGAAAGTCATAAAATCTTGGACCACGCCTATAATGCAGAAAACATTACAATGACAATAAAAAAACTGCTAAGCGACCATATCAGTGCCAACATAAAATGACAAGTCCTTATCATCCGATTTATCCCAGACAACAAATTTTTAAAATTTAATTTCTAACAATTGAAGAGGTCCTGACTCCTTACCCGTCACTTATGGATCGAAAAACTAAAACATAGAGCGACGAAGGCATTAGGACCAGAATCGCCTTCTAATTTCTAGTAGTTGAAAATAGGCTGCCGAGTATTAAATTAGATGACAAATGAGTAAACCTTTTGGCGAGGGGAACTCACATGATGGCCTGGTGTCGGCTATATACTATATATATCAAATAATTTGGGATGACCGGACATCTGTCTTTTTTTATATGTATATCTAAAAGCGGCTTGCGTCGTCGTACATACGTCATACCAAAGCGGCTGTTAAAAAACATAATTGTAGACATCTTGTCGTTCTCAGATCTTTTCATTTTTCAGAGTTGAAAGCTTCAATTACCTATAGTAACAAAACAACAGAGACTCATCTCCGTAAGTGTAACTATCAAGAAAAAGAGTTCAAGTAACAAAAGCAAAGGTCAAACAAATACAGCTATTACTTAAACAGTCACCAGATAAGTTGGAATCTTGAACGAAGTTTGATGCACATATTTCCATGATGATTAGATTGTGTTGGGGATTCTGTATTTGAATGGATCCATTGCAACAACTGCCCATCTAATTCGTTTTGTGACTTTTCCTGTGCTTTCAATTTGACAGAGGATGAACAGGAAAGAGTGTGTAGACATATATGTGACCACAGATGTCTCCAACTTCAGCCACACGGTACAGCAATTAACAGGATTGCAAAAGGAGGGTAACAAGAATCAAGCGTCCATTGAAAAGCCTCTGTTGTTCAAGCCTCAAGCCAAACGCCTCTCTGCTGCTACCAACAATAATTGTTCTTCGATATCGTGCGTCCTCGCCCCTTCTGTTCCTCCTTTACCCAACAAAGTTCCTTTACTGGACGACAACGATGCTCGCTTCATCTCCTTCTTATTTCCTGACCATTTCATCAATGACAATGATGTTAGTTTCGATTTCGGCAGAATCTGGGAAAAAATGGAGGAGAACTGACTAGTAACATCACGTGGATCTTTATAGTTGTAAGGGTTCAGGTAAATTTATCGTCAATCGTTTATCGTCCACAGTTCATTGTCAACAATTTATTGTTGATAATTCATCATGTATATAATTCATTACCATCAATTCATCGTCATGATATATTCACTGCATATATCTTTTTATGTGTTCAACAAAATATATGCGTGATGCGTGATGAATATATCACAACGATGAATTGTTGAAAGTGAATTATATATGCAATGAACATGTCACAAAGATGAATTACTAAAGATGAATTGTTGATGATCCTAAAACCATTTGTAAATATTAAGCTTGCAGTTTGAGCCTACTGATCGATATAACATTCAGTTTTGTAAGTTTTGGTTTAGCTCATATCTTCACTTGTTAAAATAAATAAATTGCCTCCAATATTCAACCAACTTTTATTAATAATCTGTTATGAGATGTGTCAAATATAGTCTGTGAATCTGTTCAAGCATTTGCGAATAGGAGCAAGGAGATCAATCTTCAGTTCGGATCATCAGCTCCGATTTTCAGCCATGTAATAGTCTCCGTGTCTCCATATTTTTTCATCATGGTATTAGAGAGGTTAAAATCTTTGGGCTGTGGGCTGTGAGATATGAACAGTAAAATTAGGCTATAGTAGGAAATATAGATTAGTTGCATACAAAGGAGAGCCCGATGAGAACTGTGCGGATTATGACTATGTAAATCTAAAGTCTGTGGATGAAACTGTGTTTAAGCTGAGCTACAGAGTGCTGAAGAAGTAGAGCAAGATTAAGTGTGAACTCTGAGCTGTTGTGGGCTGAACCGTGTGGGATGTGGGCTATGAAGAGGCCCATGAGAAAACTTTGCAGGTTTGCATGTGCTTTGAATTTTATTTGTAAGAAAAAATTGTGAAGTATTGTGTAGATATTATAGTGTAATCTTGAATGGTTCCAATGGAATGTTATGGCTGAATAATTTGTAAAGTTTGTAGAAGTAATGGAATTTAAGTAGGAATGTGATATGTCAACTAATTAATATTAGTTGAGGCAAAAATTTTAGTTATTTTAAAATACATAATGTTGTTATATTTGTCAAAACATATTTGAGTTTGTTATTTAAGTGGTTTTTGTGTATAGTTAAATTTAATTGAGAGAAGGAATTCATTTGTTTCAATTGAAATGATTGACAAAAAGGTCAAGAAAGATAATAAATATTTAATAAATAAAAAATATATTTTAGAATGAGAATTAGTGAAAATTAAAAGATTTAGAAGAAAAGTTGAAAAGGTTTGAAAAAATAATTTGATACTCTTGAATGTTAGATTCTACTAGAAATGAGAATCTAAACAAAAATCTTTATCAGTCATTGATCACATGTACTCTAGTAGACAAATGATTGAAGATCACAATAACATAATGAATATAGTGTCTTGAAAAGATAGAATCCACGAGATAAAAATGCAAGAGAATTTAGGCAAATGTCACATTGATCCATTTGACTACAAGCTTTGAGAAATGAGTGTATATATCAAAAAGAGGCATATACATCCAAAAAGAAAAATAAATCGAATTACAAGGAATAGGTGAGAGTTTCAACTACTTGCTAAATACCAAAAGACATGGTTACACCTAATTAGATAAAGACAAATAAATAGTTATGAGAGGTGGCTAATAAATCTAAATGAGGGTGTGAGACTCAACTACACTAGATTAGGTGAGAGTGAAACATTAAATTGATGAATTATTTTATGTGTTCTCATAATAAAAATATCTAATTAACCTAAAAAATATTAATAACATGTGTAGAAAGAAAAGAATTTCCTAAATAAAAAAGGGTATATTAGAGCTTGTTCACTCCTATATGTCATATCACAAATGGTCAAGATATCAAAGGATTGAATTGAAGATAAGAGATTCATCAAATTACCTCCTTTTGAGATGCACAAAATCATAAATAGATGAAGAATGGGGTCTTATTAGATTGCTTTAAGGTGTTGGTGAAGGATATTTTGAGAAGACAACACGAGGAGATGATGAGATAGTTCTCTTAATTTCTCTGAAAAAATCAAGGTAATCTACAACCAAACATAGCATAAATATCATTCGGTGGTTACACCCCTTTCAAAGTTCAGGTGATTTTTGATATTCCAACTTTTGAAGGAAATTTTTATGTACATGTTATTGATGTATAGTTGTTAGAATTGGAAAAATATTTTTTTATGAATCACTTTTTAAATGTTGAGAAACATTTTGCCTCCTCAAAGTTGAACTAAGCACTAATGGAAACAATCATAGGAGGCTAAGTTTTCATCCATAGAAACCATTGATGCTCAATAACTTTATGCAAAGTTGGAGGATAACCCCACATGGGGAGACTTCATGAAGCACATCAAGGAAGAGTACTTTCTCATGGATATGTATGAAGAAAAATACATGTAGTGGAAAACGCTTCAATATAAAAAGTACCAATTTGTTCAAGACTACACCAATATTGACTTAAATTTTTGGCACCTCCAAGTTCCAATCCACCCATTGCATGTGTGGAATATTTATTTCAAATCTAAGGAAGTTTTGTTTGAGTGGCTAGTCATGCCTTTTGGCCTAACTAATTTCCCCACCACTTTCACGAGGATGATGAATGATATACTTAGGCCCTTCATTGATTCCTTTGTTGTGGTTTATTTTGACGATATACTCATATTTAGAAAAAAATTGGGATGACCATTTGCAACTTGTTCAACAAGTGCTCTCAATCTTGCACCAATATAGACTCTATGATACTAGAGAAAAGCGTTCTTTTGGTATGGAGAGTATTTAGCACTTAGGATACGTTATGGGTAGCAAGGGTGTTCATTTGATCTTGGAAAGATACAAGTCATCAAATATTGTCCATCTCCTAAAAATATTATAGAACTTAATAGTTTTTTAGGTTTGGATAAATTTTACAAGAGGTTCATACTTAGATTTTCACACTTGGCATTGCCTATGAATCAAGCACTTAGGGGAGGGGAAATAAAAAAAATTAGGTGGATAGAGGCACAAGAATGAGAATTCATGGAATTGAAAAGGAGGTTATGTTCAACACCGGTGTTGGCACTTCAAGATTTACAACAATATTTTGAAATTGACATATTATTTTGAAAATTCACTTGAGGTAGTGCTCATGAAACATGGGAATCTATTCACCTACCATAGTGAGAATTTTTATAATACAATACACATGTATCCTACATATGATAAGGAGTTGTATGCCATTATTCAAGATTTCAAACAATGGAAGCACTATATCTTTGGGAAGGAGACTATCATCCATAGAGACCACAAGCCTCTTTAATTTATGTAGACAATGTTTGTATGTGTAGCCTGATCATGCTCTAGGTTAATATTTTGGAAACTTTTCCAAGTGAGATTTCCTCCCAAAATAATCAACAAGAGAGTACAGGGGAAATTTATAATTAAATTATGTTAAAAACGGTTTGTAACTACTCAAAAATTAGTTTCTTTGCTATGCAAAAATGAAGAGTCACGTGTTTGAGTACTTTGAAGAGCATGCAACAACATGTGGATGAATGTGGAAGGTCGTGGTTTGAAATTGACATGAAATAGAGAACGTGGAACTGTAGTGCATATTTTATATTGAGCTTGCAACAATGCAGGCTATGCAAACAATTTGATAGTATTTATTGAATGTGCACACAACATATTATTGATATTTTGTAATTTGTTCTTTCTTGGAGATTTTAATAAAATATTGGACAAGTTATTTGTGGATGTAGCACAAAAGAGTGAATTATGTCTCTGCGAATTCATTCTCTATTTTATCATTTATTTTTGATTTATATTATTTAAATTTGTTTATTAATTGCCCCAATCTTTCCAAAGATCCAATAATTGGTATCAAAGTGGTGGTGTTTGATAGTTTGGCAGGAAAGTCTCACGATTGAGTCAAAGCAATGTTTAAAGAAGTGAATTTGAGTGTTGAGAAGTTTAGTGGCTAGAATTATCGATTATGGAAAATGTAGATGGAGGATTACTTGTATTAGAAAGATTTGTGGTGGCCATTGCAAGGGAAAGCAAAGAAACTGTCAGCAATGACACATGAGGAATGGGGAATTCTAGATAGAAAGGCACTAGGAAGTATTTAGTTGTTTCTAGCACCATCTGTGGTATTTCATATTTCCAAAGCAAAGACATCAAATGAATTGATGTAAGAATCCACAAAATTATATGAAAATACCTCAGCTTCAAATAAGGTATTCTTGATGAAGAGATTATTTAATATGAAATGGTTGAAGGATGTTCTATTTCAAACTATTTAAATGAATTTAATACAACTACCAATCAATTAACTTCTCTAAATGTTAGTTTTGATGAATAAGTTTGATCTCTCTTTATTTTATGTTATTTTCTTGAAAGTTGGAATAACTTGGTTATGGTTGTAAGTAACTCTATTTCTAGCTCAAATATATTGAAATTTGATGATTTTGTTGGTGTGATTCAGAGCAAGGAGATTTAAAAGAAATATATAGGTGAAACTTCAATATTGAGTAAATATGTTTAATGTAGAAAACAAGGGAAGCTAAAAAGAGAGGAAGAAGCCCTAGAGGTCATGGGAATTCATGAAAGAGATCAAAGAATAGAAGGTCTCAATCCTAAGGAAGGAAAGATTGCTAGTACTATGGAAAATTGGGTCACTTGAAGAAAGAGTGCTAGTCTCAAAAAAGAAAAGCAGACAAACAAGAAGATGAAAACAAAGAACTGAATGTTGCAAGTAAACCTAAAGATGATAATTTAATTCTTTCCGTAGATAATGCTGATGATTCATGGATACTAGATTCAAGGGATTCATTTCATGTTAAACACCCCATAGAAATTATTTTCTTCATCACGTCCAAGGAGATTTTGGGTTGGCGTATTTAGGAGATAATGAACCGTGTCAGATTGTTGGAAGGGAAGAATTAAAATTAAATTTTAGAATAAAAAGCAATGGTTACTATAGGAGGTCAGTCATGTTTTGAAGCTGAGTAGGAGTTTAATTTTATCAGGGTAGTTGGGAGATGAAGGTTGCATAGTTATATTTATAGATAAAATTTGTAAGGTTACTAAAGGTGAAAAAGGAGGACCTTTATATCTATGTATAGGTCATATTGTTCCTTCTTCATTAGTTATTGCAAGAAAAATATATCAAGAAATTTTTCTACAAAAATATCAATAGAAGTTGTTGTGAGTTCAATAGTAGTTGATGCGAGTTCTGCAACAATCACAAGAACAATCATTGTGGATTCTAAAATAGACATAGAAATAGTTGTTGTGGGTACATGGATGAAACATAAAAATGTGTGTACCCTAAGTTTAATATTCATGACCTAGGGTACATTTTCATCATTTCTATAATTTCATTGGGATACAAATCAAGGTGTATATATTAACTATCAACCTCAATGGTGATCCAACCAGACCTAGATCTGTATCCTTTTGAGGATAGGAATGATTTAGAAATGATTGTGATTAATTACCCTAATTAAACTAAATGATCTAATACAATAAATGTAATTATCCAACAATTTATAAACAGAAATAGTCCAGTTTTTATAGACCTGAAAGGTGCAGATGATTGAGTACCTTCCCAAAAAAATTAGTTATGTTAAGCTTACAAGGACGGGGTCTCCATGTGGACACTAAGTCCTTGTAAGGGTGTCCTACTCAACTTTTAGGGTCCTCTAATGTTTGATCCCAACTTTTGTTTTTATGCTTGCCCCATAGTCGGAATGTCATAAATAAATCCTATAGGTGAGTTTCCATGTCTTGAAAAGAATGGTGACAATAAATGCAACAATTCAAAATGGATCTTCAAACTCTCTTCAATCCACTTCAGACCTGCAACTTGTACATTCGCAAAGAGGGGAAATGTTGTGCCATATAGGGGCTTGCCTAATTCAAACCCCATGTTAGTGTTTCCACTTCCACAATGAAAATGTTAATGATAAAACCTTGTATGGAAAGGAAGGAAATGGTGAATGTACATAATGCTAGAATTCACTACCCTTCACTGGATTTCTTGAAGGACTGAAGTCATACACATCTCTTCAAGGATCTTGCATCTTTATTGATACTAATGCTTGAATTCTTGGAGACCTACAATAATGTTAACCTTCATATAGCATGATCATGAACACACATAAAATTTGACATGATGTTGGATCTTGAATTGTTGTAATAATTCTCTGATATGTTGCTCTTGAATGCTCTTGAAAATAGTATTTGCTTGCAATTGATTTTCACTGCTAGCTTGTTATATTTTGAAAATGATAAAATAACTAGGTATTTATAGGTTTATCTAATTTACCAAAAAATAGATTCTAAAAGTTGACACTTCATATTTAAATTTTGGATATTAAAATACCGCCAATAACATATTTGAATTTGGGTCCTAGCTAAGAAGTGGGACCAATTTTCCCTTGGGTGAATGGGTCCTGGTCTAAAATTCTAGGACACACTTGATCCAAGGTGATTTAATGATTGAATGCATTTGTTTAATATTGATTCACCTTCAAAAAATGGTAAAAATAAGGCTTTGAAATGTATAATTTGGAAAATTAGAAGCTTAATTAATTCCAATAAATTAGAGGCCAAAATATAATGTGAAATTGTAAAGGTATACAATTTTATACACAACATTTAGCCCCCACTTTAGTGAGAGTATGAACTTACGCTTAGACTCACACTAAAGTAGAGAAATAAATGTCAAGATGGGTTCGATTGCCCAAATGTTAGAGAGATAGGATAATTAAGGATCAAGGAGGGTGATCAAGCCCCCATGATCTAAGATCCCATGGAAAACCAACATAGGCACAAAGGAACACCCATGTATCATATGATATGGAACAAGAAAAGATACACAAACATACAATGTCAAAATTAATGGAAAAATAAAAGAGATGGACTAGAAAGTTGTACTATGCTATGCATTCATAAAATACATTAGGTTGACAAGGCTAGCAAGTTGTATTATGCTAAACACTCATGAAACACATGGTGCCAAACAAGGTGCATTATGTTTTGGCAACCATGTTATGCCAATGCTTACACTAGGTTTATCCTGTGAACAAAAGTGAAGCCAAAAATTCCAAACATGGCTGGCAAACTATATTATGCCAAGTTCTATGAAAATAAAAAAGGCTCAATATCTCAGTAGATAGAATAAATAAAAGGCTTAATGTCTCAGTAGATGGAATGAAAATAAAAGTCTTAATGTCTCAACAGATGAAATGAAAATAAAAGGCTTAATGTCTCAACAAATGGAATAAAAATAGAAGGCTTAACGTCTCAACAAATGAAATGAAAATAAAAGTATTAACGTCTCAGTAGATGAAATAAAAGGATAGTGCCACAAAACCTCAAGGGATGTTGTAATAACATTGTCATAAAAGGTCAAAATAAAAAATAGTCAAAGGAGCCTTGCTTAATTCATGAAAGGTCACACCTTAGGGAATCACACATGATATCACCACCAAGAGAGGACTAGTCAAGGAATAGAAGATAATAGCTTAGGGAGCACTAGCCATAGCATTACCACCAAGGAAAAAGTCATATGCCAAGAAAAGGTCACAATCTTGTGGGACATCAAATCTAATATCACCACAAAGGAGACACATCACATGGATTAAAAAGACCACACCTTGATCAACAAGGTCACACTTCCTAGGATATGTATGCTATCATCACTAAGAAGAGACCATTTCTTATGCAAACAATGAAAGGGGACTATATGCACCCCCTTAAAATGCTAGTGTACTTGATACACTTAATGTTTTAAGGAGATACAAAGGGATACCTTTCTAGAAGGAATTCACCTAGGAGAAGGAAACATAACCCCTTAACCCCCCAATTGTAGAGATAAAATGCGAGCCTAGAAAGGTTATGATGTACTGCTCCTTGCGAAATGAAATATGATTGCATAAAGCGTAGTTTATACCCTCACGCATGGTAGTGAATATGTTGTGATACTACAAATACCACATGACAAGGAGCAACAACTAATGCTATTGATTAAGTGAAGATATTTTTTATGCTTTTGAATGAAATAACCAAGACCTCTTGTTGTTCCTTGTGTATTAGGTTCTATAGGGACATGGATACCTTGTTCTCTAATACCACATCCTTTTCCATTATAGCCAAATTATTTCAAAAGTTCATAACATTTTCCATAAATTGCTTTCATCTCTTTCAAAGAAGGTTGTTTTGCATGATCATCATATATGGATGCATAAGTTGTGTTTTCTTCTTCTTTGCTAAAAGTTGTGGAATCAAATGATTTTGATGATTCAATTGATATCATTTTCGCTTCTTTTTCTTTTCTTGACTTTAATTGTATAACCTTTTATTCCCCATCGAATTTAGGTGTGAAGTCTAATGATCCCCATCATCATGTAACAAATTTATCACTGAAGAAAGACACTTATTTTTGTCTAAAGGTATCACTTTTATATTTGGTGTTAATATTCTAAGAGGATTTTTCATCCTTGTTTTAGTTTGTAAGCAATTTTTAGATTTAGGATCAACTTTTATCATGTAAACCTAGTTTTTGTAAGTGTATTTCATTAGACTATGTAGCATTGAAGGCACTCCATTCATTTCATGAATCCATGGTCTACCTAAGAGAATATTATATGAAAGATCATTAGGCATGATATGGATAGGGGTTTGCAAGGTAACTATGATTAGGGAAAATTGGAATTAAGAAAATAAGTATTTAAACATTAATTTTGAAATCCTAATCAACTACAAAGAATAAAGGAAGCACAAATGTAAATAAAATAAAATGATATCACTAGACTCGTGCATCCATTGGTTGACCTCTGTAGCTCTTCTCCATTCTACTGTAAATAATTAATGCCATCATATTATTAAGTATGGACTAAGAAGCCTATGACTAAGACAAAGAAAAATATTGAATCTTATTCTCAACAACACAACAACATATATCCTAGATAGATGAAAATGATAGTGACAGTACTATTTATAGAGAGCCGGATGTGAAATAGACCTATCGAGATTAGAAGATTTTTATTTAGATCAATGGATGAAATTAGGGGAGACGAGATAAGATAGAAATGAGTCTGGTGGAAGAATAAGGAAATTGATTGATTTTACAAAAATCACTTCAATTTGAGAGGGAAATTTTGCATTTTCAAATAATGGAAACATTATTTAAATGCAAAAGGAAAAAGGAAAATTAACTTTTTGATTAAATAGAAATTTAATTCAAAAAGTGGGAGAAACGATGAGTCATTTAATTAAATAAAATTTAATTAACTTGTGACAAAAAAGAAGAAGTGAATAATTAAATAAATAACAATTTATTTATTTAAAGAAATCAAAGATATTAGCGATGCAATTAAATAAATAACAATTTATTTAATTAATCAAAAGAGGAAATAGAAGGATAAAATGAATTAAATAAATAATTTAGATTATTTAATTAATAGAAGAATTTACAACATTAGATAATAATTAAATAATTAAGATTATTTAATTATCAAGGATGAAAAAGGGGTTCTAATGAAGTCATAGACCTAGTGATAAATTTCAGTATCTATATTTTTCCCCTCTTTGATACAATGCAATTTATCATGTTGCGTCCATGAAATTTAATTCAAAATTATGTCCCAATGTAAACAGGATGAGAAAGGATGAAAAGGAGGTAATAGTATGCCCCCTCAAGAGAACAAGCGGGTTCAAAGGACACGAGTGTGCTCTTGAAATGGATAATAGGAAGAAAGGATAAGGGAAATAGAATAAATGTTAGCATGGGAGATAGGGATGTTAGCATGGAAGACATGGATGTTGAGATAGTGCTAGTTGATATAATTTGCAGATATATATTTTTCTATGCAAGGCTTTTGTATTTGTAGTGTAGGAAAATGCACACCCAGGCTACATTTTCACACTTGTTTCAGCTCGCCTTGCTTTATTTATCACTATTTGTGGCTTAATTGGTCCTATTTTGCACCCACAAGCCTAATAGACTATAACTTTTTCTGGATAATCTCAATAAACTCCAAAGGATAAATGATTTAATTTAATGATTATGTCTGAGTGTCCCTGATTTTTGGGTTGGGACTAAGATTCCACCTAGGGTGTCTTTCTCCCCCAAAGTTCTTGGGACCCTGATTTCAAAGGTAGCTTAAATGTGCCCCTTTTTGGAGTCTGTGCCCCAAGTTTTTAGCCTTGGGACTAAGATGCCACCTAGGGCGTCTTAGTCCCCCTTAATATTTTCTATGGATTTAATTTCAAATTTTGGCGGGATTTAGCCTCCTTTAATTAATGAATTCATATGTCGGCTTGTTGTGGTGTAATTTTGCGATACTAAGCATGAATATGTATAAATACAAGGTTCTTTCACTCATTTTCATATCTATGAATCTAACAAGCAATCTAAGCATCCAAGCATTCAAGAGTAATTCATCAAGCATTTGGAGCCATCATCAAAATTCAATCATCATATCAAGGATATTATTGCATCATGTGTATTTTTGAGCTAACATTTGTGATGTAGGGTTTTGATTCAAGCAAGAAATTCAAGTCAAGATCTATCAAGCATTCATTGGATTCAAGATATGTATCCAAGCTAGCCATTTGACACAAATTTGCAGATTTCATAGCAAGGGTCCGATGAGTTGTAACATTGCATGTTGTTCATTCATAATTTCCTCCATTTCATTTCATTTCAAGGTTTAATTACCAACTATAAGAGAGGGGGACCAAACACTGCAAGGCCCCAGGTTACGAAAGGCCAAGAGTGGAAAGGCTGCCCTAACTTACCTCAGTTGTAAGGAAGATTAGGATAGGGGGGATGAGAATGATGAGGAATATGTATTCTTCGATCACTCTGCAATCCCGAGAGTTGAAGGGAGACTAGATGAGTCACTTTTTAAGGTTAAATATGCATCTCAGGTAGCTCTCTATTAGAGGACATAAGTGCGGTTCTAGGATGATAGCATGACGCGCTGGTGTCTCACAGGCGCACTGGCACCCGTACGGCTAGAAAACTAGAGAGACGAGGTTAAATCCTCAAGAAAGTACTGCTAGAATAGTTTAGAGATTTCTTGAACAACAAAATGAGATTAAGAAGAATGAAATATAAATATAAATGTGATAAAAGAAATATATTACTGCAAGGGTGAGAAAGATAATTTCGTACAACAATTCTCTCACCATCTTGCTTCAAGATCTCTCCACCTATACACAGAAAAAGGGGGAAATGTTGGGGCTGTTTAGGGTCCTGCCTTAGTCAGAGCCCTATTTTGGTGTTTCCACCTCCACCGATAGCCAAGTTTGCAACGATAGAAATAAAGATAAAAAAGGGAATACAAGCTATGTAAAAAAAAGACACTACAAAACAATATGTGCTTACTCAACCAAAATGATAGAGAAGATAAGAGGAGCTTACCACCTCTGTCCAAGGAACTCAAGGCTTGTGGAGGAGAAAATGAGAGGAAATCAAGCCTCTATTGCAATGGTGTTTGTCCTGCACTCGCACTATCAGAGTGATGGAGTAGTGGATTATTGCAATGGAGTGTAAAGTGCTACTACAAAGCTCGTAAATGCTTGAAAGAGTGGAGAAAATGTGAAGAGATGAACTCAAGCTCTTGTAAAACTCCCTAAATGAATGAGAGAGTGAAGAATATGAAGGAAGGAGATGAAAAATGGCCATATTCGGGTTGGCCAGCCAAAGAAGGGTGTTACACTTCGAATCCCAATAGGAAGTGTAACGTCTCTGCAGTCTCTAGCCATAGGAATATGCTAGGGACGTAAGTGCACCGTGCGGATGTCTGGGCACTGTACGAGCGTCCCCGAAAGAAACACCCCCACCGACACGCAAAATAGGCACCAAGTGGAATGTGAGGAACAAACTTAAGTGGAATTAAGCCTCTGCCTTAGGTTTTCTAAAGTGCAAGGGCATAAAAGAGAATTTGCATTAGGGGTGCAAATTTAGGCTTATACATTTTCCTCCACTTTAGCGAGCATGAGTACTGATGAGTGCTTTGGTAAAGTAGAGTAGTAAGGAAGTAACAAAGTAAGAGATGTATACCTAAACTGACGAGGAAGCAGAGCACGGTTTGGCGAACTTAGAAGTGTAGGAAAGGAATTTATAGTTTCACAGAACTACAAAGCTGAAGAATGAAAGTGCCTCATAGGCTCATGGTCCTGTGAGGGATGTATTCTTCAAGAACTCTCACATGAAGGAAACCAAGAAAATAACCTTACAGACCCAAAGACCTGCAAGGAAGGTATCCCCCAAGAACTGTCACATGAGGGAAACCGAGTAAAAGGGGACTCCATGGAGTCAGAGAGGGCGACATGTTTACCCGTAGATAGAACACATCAGGAAGCGATCATGCAGGCCAGTGAACGGACAGTCATGCAAACCATCACTAAGTTGTAAGACTTTCAAAGGGGTCCCTTGGGAACCCTTCAAAAGGAAGGAGGGTCCACTCAAGGGACGCACTGTTTGAAAAGTGAAGTCTAGTAGGGATGCCCCCAAGCTGGATGTAAGGATGCAAGGTAGGTCTAGTCGGGCTACCCCCAGAGTAGATACGAAGAAGTAAAACCAGTCTAGTTGGGTTGCACCTGAGCTAGACTTAATGATGTGAAACCGATTTAGTTGGGCTGCCCCCGAGCTAGACACCATAGAATTTTGTTGAAAGTTTGGGGTCCCTTGGGAACCCAACTTGAAAGGGAGGGGTCCACTCAAGGGAAACACTATCTAAAAGCTACTGTCTTCTTGCTTGAATTGATTCATCAAGGAATCCTTTCGAAATATGCTCACTTCATCAAGGAATTCAAAAGGAAGGAGGTGCGCCCATGCGAGGGGAAGACTAAGACTATTCCCGCTTCAGAGGAGGGTTTCCAAGTCCTTTCTTTACAAACCCATGACGAAGGAAACGTGTTTCGTTAGGGTTTCGAGGTCGAGAATTCAATTCTAACAAAGAAGTATGTGGAGGATCTTCAAGAAAAGATTCATTTGGCAACAAATACATTTTCTAAGGATCATGGAATGTAGAAGTAACGTTGTCACACATGAAAGGGACAACTCAACCAAAGAAGAGAGAAAGATGACTGGAAAGTTAAAAGAAAATTGATCACACACAAAGGGAATAGGGGGATCTAGTTTCACGGGGTCAGATCTGCCTTTATTTATAAGTAGTAGGTAACCACGATGAGAGGTGAAAGATCATCAATCCCCAATCAGATCAAGAAGAATGCACGAAAGACAAAGTAAAAATAAAAAAAATTGGGTCAACATGGAAGGGAAACCTAAATGCCCCCAACGCTTTGCATCATTCCCAATTTACCGAAAGTCAATCACAAACATGGAAGAATAGAGATACATATAGAGGAAGGTTTACAACAAAAATAACACACCTGTATCCAAGCACCAATAGGGGTGACGAGGGTCATCCAGGAATGTATAGCATGATTGTGAGGGAACACATCACACACACACACATCTAATCTAAAGATCAAAAAGAGGGTATCCCCTTAACATGGGTTGACCAAGAGGTCATCA
This sequence comes from Sequoiadendron giganteum, assembly GCA_007115665.2. Classification (NCBI taxonomy): domain Eukaryota; kingdom Viridiplantae; phylum Streptophyta; class Pinopsida; order Cupressales; family Cupressaceae; genus Sequoiadendron; species Sequoiadendron giganteum. Next base: position 17,424,455 of record CM021110.1, on the reverse strand, counting down.
GCTTCCCACTCTAGATCATCGTAGGGGGAAGGATGATGAGCCTACAATGGCATAATGTTAAGGGGAGGAGCTTCCGATCCTACCACAATAAGGGCCAAGGCAGAGGGACCTATGAGGTCTCCGTCGCTCAACTCTTGTGGTTCTAAGGTCAATGAATTCATGAAGATCGCTGACAGGGTCGACACTTCACCTATCGAGTTAAGCATGCACCTAATGGGAGTACCATGTTTCACCTCAATGGATGGAGGAGTTTGCGCCTGAGGTTCACCACTAGGCTCACTGAGAGACTCGATAGCGGTGAAAAATTCAGGGGAGGCAGGAGCTGGTTTTGTCACTAGGATAGAACAAGTTAGTGTGGGGCCACCTTTTGGAGAAGGATGGATCTTCTTACATCCTCCCTTGCTGGAGTGTCCATGCTTTACCTTCTTCTTCATTGGAGGAGGTGAAATCCCCATAGATGAATCAAGGACGTTCGAAGGAGAAGAGGAAAGAACCATGACAAATAGGACTAAAGTATTAACCATATCTATGGGCTTTGGGAAAGGTGAGACATCCGAAATGGAGGTCAGTAGGAGTGGCTCCGCCGAAGGAGTGATAAACACTTGCACCTTTCTAGGCGTATGTGCGCTCACAACGAGAGTTGAAAGAGATTCATAGCTAGTTAGATTAGAGGCAGAAGAGGGGAAAGAGGATGACACAGTAGGAGGTGCCATCTTCTCCTCCTTCTTCT
>CM021110.1:17365112-17421465 GCA_007115665.2 Sequoiadendron giganteum | reverse complement strand
TCAACCAAAATGATAGAGAAGATAAGAGGAGCATACCAGCTCCATCCAAAGCGCTCAAGGCTTGTGGAGGAGAAAATGAGAGGAACTCAAGCCTCTGCTGCAATGGTGTTTGTCCCACACTCGCACTATCAGAGTGATGGAGTAGTGGATTGTTGCAGTGGAGTGTAAAGTGCTGCTACAAAGCTTGTGGATTCTTGAAAGAGTGGAGAAAATGTGAAGAGATGAACTTAAGATCTTGCAAAAATCCCTGAATGAATGAGAGAGTGAAGAATATGAAGGAAGGAGATGAAAAATGACCATATTCGGGTCGGCCAGCCGAAGAGGGGCGTTACACTTCGACTCCTAATAGGAAGTGTAACATCTCTGTAGTCTCTAGCCATAGGAATCTGCCAGGGATGTAAGCGTGCTGCACAGGTGTCCCCGACAGAAACACCACCACCAACATGCAAAATAGGCACCAAGTGGAATGCGAGCAACGGGCTTAAGTGGAATTAAGCCTCTGCCTTAGGTTTTCTAAAGTGCAAGGTGGTAAAAGGGAATTTGCGTTAGGGGTGCAAATTCACACTTATACACCAACAAGGGGTTTGACCAAGGTAGAACCCCATTTACTAACAATCATTAAGTTTTTCCCCTCTTGTGTGTTTGTGATTATAGATTTAGGTTGAAGACTTGAAGATCATTTGAAGTGAAAAGTTGAAAAGTTGCATTACAAAGTTGTCATCTTCACATAAACTCACCTATAGGCCAAATCCAGAAGATTCAGGACCTGAGATCAAAGAAGAAGGAAGTTCAAAAACTTAGCCTTAGAACCACATTTGGAGATTTCAAAAATTCCAAATGGGATTAAATCACCACCTAGGGCATCTTAGTCCTCCTGAAGGTATTTTGCAGAGATTCTTTTAGATCCGATTTTGACATCCAAAGATTCCGCATTTGCCCCAAAAAAAATAGTAGGACTAAGTCAACAGTAAGAGAACCTTAATCCTCCATAGCAATTTTTGACAATTTCTTTGCATTTCCAGAATCCTCATTACATCTCTAGAATTCCCAAGTACACATATCCTAACTTTTTGTTGCATAATTTCATCATTTTCATCATTCATTTAGCTTGCATTGTTAGGTTTTGTAAGTTAAATGCTAAGTTGTCTTGTCCAAGCTTTTGCTTGGTGGTGAACCCCTCAAAGCCTAAGAGAAACCTTCCTAGGTCTTCGTTGTTGAGAATTGGCTCACCTTTGAGGTTGATAGTGTTGAAAGAATGAAGAAGATCACATATCTTGATATAGTTTTTGTTGTCATTGATGTCACCATGATATATGAGTTGCAATTGCAAGATTCAAAGTCATATTAATCCAGTATTTTTCTCTGGATTCCCCTCCGGTGAATAGTTGCTACTTTAGTTTTTGGGAAATTTGGTTTTTGTTTGATAGAAGCATGCATGGACAAAAACTCATGCATATAGATGCTTGTGGTTGTCACCGGTGTCATTTTTTTTTTTACATTTTTGCTATTAGGTCTATTGCTAGCCGACCTAATAAGAGATTGGAGATGAAATGAATTAAATTTTGTTTGTGTAATCCATGCTGACTTATTGCATTCCACTCGTTTGAATTATTGTTGAGAATATTTGTGAAGCCAACCTGATTGTTATCTATGGACAATCAGATATATATACAAGATGTTTTTGAAGATATGAGAATGAGTGTTGGTGTATGAAAATGTTGGTAGATTATGTGTGGAAGCAAAAATAGTGAAGAGAGATCTGCTAGCATGCAAATTTCCTGAGCTTCAAAGGAATTGAATATACACTTGTGGTGTAATTTCATTCGTTCAATTCTGGTAGTTAGCCATTTTGTTACTTCATTTCTAGAGGCAGTGATCCTCCCATTTTAGACAGTGAGTCCTGGCAGTGAGCCACCCCTTTTGTAATATCTTATAACCAGTTATACTATATTGTGAGCAGTGATAACTTTAAGAAACCCCCCCTCAAAAAAAGATATTAAATCCTGGCAAATCTTTCATTTTTTTAGAAAAAATATTAATTTCTATTGGCGAATCTTTCCTTTTTTTGAAAAAAATATTAATTTTATTGGCGATTTTTTTTACATCACTAAAATTTTGTGGAAAATTTTGGCGAACCTTGAAAATTAATAGGAAAATGCATTAATTATGATGATGAATTTATCCAATCTAAAATTAATTCTCATGGAAAAGTAGGGCCTCGAGGGTGGAAATTATTGATGGGTTGAAAGGGTAGACTATAATATGTACTTTCCACCAATGTTTTAAAATATAATATAATGGCCCTCATTGTATTCAACAAGGTACCCATGATCTATAATTATCATGGGGCTCAAAATTTATTTTAGATCGTTGATCTAACAACCCTCGTTGTACTCTGTAAGGTAAAATTTACACATAATCTATAATGCTCATGAGACCAAAAATTATGGGCCCCATGAGCATTATAGATCATGGGTACATTTTACCTCATGGAGTACAACAAGGGCCATTAGATTATATTATAAATCAATGGTGAAAACTAAATATTAGAAATATGGTCCTAAAGAAACTAATAATTATGATATACTATTGGTGAATTAATATATATTTCTACTATAATTTATAAAATTTAGGCGAATTTGACCTAATCATGTATTGAATATTGTGGCAAATTTTTGAGTTAAATTTTTTAATAAAATAAATTATTTGGCGATTTAAATAAGACTATAATAAAATTTTGTAAAATTGTGGCGATTCAAGTCACGTTGTAGCTTGAACTATTAGCCAATTTTGGATTCCCAAATTTCAACTATTAGCCAATTAGCAAATACTAGCCACTAAAAAAACAATGATTGTGAGTTAATCCTCACCGTGGGTTTACCCATTCTAGGTTTTGCATGTAAAAATATTGGTGTTTCTGTGTCATGTGCTTCATGTTGAGTTAATGCTTCTGCTTGTTTTAATTTTCATATGCTTTGGATTAATTGGATGGTGTTTGTTCAATAAGTTTAAGAATATACTGATTCACTGCCCCTCTCAGCATATTGGATATTTAACAATTGGTATCAAATCTTGGTTCCTCTGGAGAAGTCTAATAGCTTGAGGGAGATCTTGGAGATTGAAAAAATGGAGGAAAATACAAAACTATAGACTTCCCTTGATGATCTTGACAAAGCTAAAAGTGAGAATAGAGATCTGAAAGAAAATATTGATGAAGCAAATGAATGCATCCAAAAGTTGAAGGAGCAATTAAAGAAATTCAAAGAGAGACATAGGGAAGTCAACGACCAATTGAAACAAGAAAATGAAGATGTTACCAGACTAAAGCTGTAAGTGGAAGAAAAGAAGAGGATTGAAGAGTGTTTGAATGCCGAAATAAAGAACAAGTTTGATGAATGTTCCAGGCTTGAACAAGTTGGTAAATTTGAGGATAGAACTGGAAAAAGAAAAACTTTGTGAAGATAGTTTCAAGACAAGCTCTACCAAGCTTGATGAACTGATTGTAGTACATAAAACCTCTAAAGAGAAAATTTGGATTGGGATTACAAGCAAGTGAAAGCTCAAAAGCTATAAATAATCAAAAGATTCAAGATAAAGGGAAACATAAAAGAAATCCAGGAAGGAAACTACCTATCAGACAACAAAATGCACAAAGGTACTCATCTTTCAATGGCACTCTTTTTTCATGCAACAAGTTTGGTCATAAGGAAACTGAATGCAGAAGTAGGATGAATCAATTCTTCATTTCTTTTTGAACCACCAAAAAGATATGGAAAAGAAGGGAAAGAGGATTCCCCATTTGGGTCCCTAGGATTTTTCACCTAGGGACAAGGTTGGAAGAACATTTGTCTCTCTTTCACCTAATGATATGATTTTGGTGAGTTCCTACAAAGATAGGGGATGTGTTGTGTGTGATAGGGTGTGTCTAAGTACTTCAATGTAATGAAATAAACAAACTATGAAATGTAAACTAAGTGTAAATGCAAACTATATGCAAAGTAAACTAAATGACCTAAATGCATGGAAACTGAAAAGAAATTGGAAGAGACATAAATGGTGCACCTGGGAACTGAAATTTGCAGAAGAGGAGCTCTGGAATCTTCTGGAATCTTCTAAAAATACACACTAGGACACTTACGCCATAATGGGTGACCTAGTCCTCTTCCCGGGAAACTTTGCCGAAACGGGTTTATGGTGAAAGGGTATCCAGAAACAAAGAAACCACTTTTCAAGCCTAGTATAGGGATAAAGTTGCCAATGATGGTGACCTAGTCCTCCTGGAGCTTTCAGGAGTTTCGAGGTTGGAATCTGTAGATACCCACTTGTACTTATGTTTTTGATAGAGACCCATGTTCGAATCTTCAAAATATGACCTACAAGTTATCTTTTAGCTCCTCATAGGGTTTGTTGACTTGGAATGTTGTGGATGGAATGATGGCAACTTTTTAACACTTTACTCTTTGAATAATCTGCATACAAACCAAACCCTTTTTGAAGATGTCTGCAACATGCAAGAACCAACTCCAATGGAGGTTGCTTGAAGTGCTTTGTGCTTGAATGCTTGCTTGAGAAGATGGAGTGCTTGAGTGCTTGTGAAGGTGAAATGATGTTAAGGGGGGAAATGAGGATGAAAGCCCTTATTTATACATGCTATGCCCTAATTTCCTGAAAATAACACATGCTAGGCCAATCTTAGGGTTTTGAAGGCAAATTCTCATTAGAATTTTGATTGAATTTTATGCTAAAAGGGACTAGGTCACCCAAGGTGGCGACCTAGTCCACTTAGACAAATTCAAGTGGTGGTCAAGAATTAAGTGGTGTTAAATGTTGATTAACACGCTTGTCTCTCGAAACACACTTAAGTCGGGCCTAAAAGTACATTAAGGGGAAAATTTAACATAAGAAAGGGTGAATTTGTTGACGACAAGCCTAGTAAAGTGTGAAAATGTATTACAACACCTTACAAAACTTTGACACAAGGCTTGGAAAGAGGTAAAAAGGGGTTTTTTAGGTGAATTGTGTTGAAAGAGTCTTAGAAAAGTGGGAAGATGTGTTACAACACTTCACAACACCTTTGTAGAACACTGTTAGATTGTTATTGATTTCCAAGCATTCAAAGCCTAATGTGAATGTGTTGGCCACATTACAACATCATATCAAAGAAAAACCAAGCCAAAATTCAAGGGAAAAGGCCCAAATAAGTGAAAAAGTGACAAGACTACACTTTTTGGAAACACATTTAGCCCCTACTTTAGTGAGAGGATGAACTTTCTTCAAACTCACCCTAAAGTAGCTGAGTCATGCATGTTGAGAGGGATCCAATGTATTCATGCTAGTAAGGTGAGATGATTATAATCAATAGGGATGATCAATCCCCCAGGATCAAGATCCCATGGAAAAGAAAACATAAGCACAAAAGATCACACAAGGAGTGATGTGAAAGAGTGAAGAGAAAGGGAAAGTCAGATCAATCTTTGATGATTTGTCCAACTAGTTGTGGATCAGATCTAGGCTGTTTATCTGAAAGGAAGTGTACTCACTCTGGGGCGACAAGAATTTTGGTTGTCCGTCGGGTGAGAAGGCCCAAAAGGGTGAGAAACATACACTCGGTTGGTATGCACTCACACACACACAAAGGTGGTTATGGGGAAATTCATGCCACTAGTTGGGCTTCCCACTCAACCATACCAAAGTTATACCTCTTGATAACTTTGATAAGGCACCTCAAAAGACAAAGGTTTGCGGTTCGTGAGACAAACAAAGATTTGTATGCTTGGAGCTCATGAATAAGTGCATGATGGCACTACATGCATGCAAGTTGTGTTATTCAAGGTGGCCATGTATGCAAAGATGCAAAATGTAAAAATGCAAAAGATAAAATACAAGAAGGATGTTCAAAGGAGTCTTATTTAATTCATGCTAGGTCTTTGACTTAGGGAACATTATGTCTAATGTCTCCAAAGGAGGACCAATCAAATAATAGAAAATTGACAACTTAGGGGATGCAATGTGTCGCATCAAGCCACTAAGAGGAATGTAGTATGCCATGATAGGTCACTTTCATGAAGGACATTATACCCAATGTCATCCACAAAGTGAAAATATCATCATCTGAAGTAATAAGGCTGCACTAGGAACCAAGGACAAGAAAAATAAATGGAAAATAAATAATGCCAATGTATGCCCTCACTTTAAAGGAATTGCTACACACCATTTTGTGAGCAATTAATTTCAAGTAGAGAAAGGAAAAATGCAAGAAAAAGGAAGAAAAGGGCATGAGAGCCTACTTGGAAAGCCCTATGCCAAGTGATAAGTGTCCAAGTGAAGCTACGTCATGTAAAATAAAATGAAAAGGAAAAGAGAAAGGGGGGTTGCCCCCAAAATGAAAAATACCAAACACATAAGGGATCTATGAATTTGGGGTCAGTATGTTTGTTTCTGCAGTATTTGTTTAGAGAGCGTGGAACTATCATCATTCCCCCAAATACATAAAACTGGAAGGACACAAAGAGGGCGAAAATAAATAAAAGTAAATAGTCTTTTTGGGTCAACATGAAAGATACATAGGGTATTTTGATGCTTTGCATCATCCCCAAAAGGACAACAAAAGAAAAATAAAATGACAAAGAAAAGGAGACCTTTTGAGTCAACATGAAAGAGACATTGCGGTCTCAATGCTTTGCATCATCCCCAAAAGGAGGACAAAAAAATCAAAAAGAGAAGGAAAGGGCCTTTTTGTGTAAACATGAAGGAGACATTGTGGTCTAAATGCCTTGCATCATCCCCAAATGAAGGAAAAAGAAAAAGAAAAGGAAAAAGGAAAAGAGTCCCTTTTGGGTCAACATGAAGGATACATTGTGGTCTCAATGCCTTGCATCATCCTTGAAAGGAAGACAAAAGGAGAAAGCGAAGTCATGACATAAAGAAGAAGGAAGGTACACATAGAAGAATGTCACAAAGAGAGATAACATCAAAATACCAGTATGGGGGAAACATGCGACACACAAGAAAACATGCAAAATAAAACTTGAAAATACTAGCTAGGAAAATGTGCATCAATCATCAAGCAAGTCATCCACATCCCAATCTTGCTCAGTATAAAATTTGGGTGGGTGAATAGCTAGAGGGACATCAACAATTGCCGAACTAGCATCAAGGTCAATGCTTGTCCGAGGATAATTATCATGTATGCTCATAGAAGAGGAAAATAATGTATTCAAAGTATGATGTACCTCCTCATCGATTTTGGCATTCTCCTCATCATCATCATCTAGGTTGATGAAAATAGTAGGACGAATGACAATATCAGTTGTAGCATGCAAGATTGGTTGTGATGGAGGTATAAGATCAGGCTACGGTCGTGGGGGAGGAGGGTCGTCAGGCATTGCTTCTGGAAAATGTGGATTATGGTTTTCAATATTTTCTTCAGCACATGACTGGCGAGCAAGGGCACGGTGACGACACCTACGCTCCCTAGCACCTTTATTCCTCTTGATTCTTTTTTCAAGTTGCATCAGAGAAGGAGCAGGTTGATCAACCATAGGTTTCTTGCCATCCCTAGGGGGAGGAATGGGAGGAACCATAGGTGGGTCATCCACTTTTTCCTTGCCTTTATACACTTGTTTGATTGGAGGAGGTAGGATGGAATTATTATCATGATCTCTAGGTGTTTTGGATGATGTGGAGGAGGTTTCGGGTGTTGTCTAGTTAGGAATGTCAGATTTAGGTTGCAACATAGCTTCGTTAAGAATGGGTGTTTCATAGGTAGAAGGAGGAATGTTGCAAAGAGAGAATTGAGAGATTTTATTTTCTTTAAACTTTTGATAGGCAATGAAAAAAAATATCTTCTAGGAGTGATGGGTTCCATGGGCTTAGGCCAAAAGAATTCTAAAGAAAAGTTTCCTTTGGAGGATAAAGGATTGAAGCCACTATGGTGGATGGTGAATATTTCATTGTCAACGGGAAACTTCAAACATTTGGGAATAACAGATGGGAACGCTTTCATTGAGCGAATCCATGGATGGCCTAGCCACAAACGAAATTGATCCGACTGCGGGATGATAGAGAATGTAACGTCCAATGTCTTAGGGCCTATCTGTAATGGGAGAATGATTGATACGATCGTAGGGCATGCAACACCATTATGTGTTTTTGATCCATGCAATAGGTCTATCATAAACATCTTGAGAAATATCATGTAGTACCAAAAATTATTTTGTGATCACATTCTTGCCACAGGTGGGATCTATGAGTATCCCATTAGTGGGCTTATCATAGATTTTTCTGGCTATGTAGAGCGCACCGTCGAGAAGATTATTGAGTAAATCTTGAGGTGAACGTCTATCGGGCCTACCATCTCATCCATAGGCTTGACATGGGTTGCATTCGAAAGAGGATTATAATGTTTGGATTGTGTATCAACATTCATAACATCATTTTGTGAAGTTTCATCAGCTTTGACAAATGAAACATTGTGTTTAGGCATAGGATTGGTGAAAATTTGCAAATTTTGGTTGGGGGGTGCAACAAACTTATTGCCTTTATCATTAATACTATCAATGGATAGATGACCTGAATCAATGAGGTCTTGCACAAGGTGCTTAAGACGCTTAGATTGTTCGGTGTCATGTTCGTTTTGTCTATGAAAATATAAATAGGCATTGGAGTTATAGGATGGAGGTAAAGGCTTAGTAGGATTGGGTGCATGGATAGGAGGTAAGGAAATCATTTTTTGTTGGAGCAATTGAGTCATGGTATTATGGAGGGTATTAGGTTAAGGTGTGAAGGTTCGTTTAGGATCTCAATAATTGAAAGGCACCATGGTCTTAACAACCGCTATTTGATTATTGGTAGGAGGAGGTTGGGAAGGAGGGTTAAATTGAAAAAACCCTTTATTTGGCTTTCGAAATGGTTGGGAGTTGGTTTGGTTGGTAGTGTCGGACTTCTCAACTCGATTAGAAGTGAATCGTGTATCATGACTACTAGTTGAATTGTGAAAATCACAAAGCGCTTGGCATAAGTGCATGAAGGAAGGGAACTTCATTAGGGTGAGCTTGTCTTGAAGGAGTGTTAGCAAGTTTTTAGTAAACATCTTTTACGATGTGTATCAGGTATCTTGACATCAATTAATGATAAAAGTGCCTGATAATGGGAGATAAAGTCTATTATCTTTTCATTAGTGTCTCTCTTACATCTAATCAAATCGGCCAAGGTATTTTTAGGAGTCATGTGAACTTGGAAGTGGTTGATGAAGGCATCAACAAGTTCATTGAATGAACTAATTGAATTATTCGGGAGGGTAGAAAACCTACCCAAGGCAACATCTTTAAGGGTCCTAGTAAACAGCTTGGCTAACAATTTATCGTCAAGAGAAAAATCACTACACAAAGCGGTGTAAGCATTAATGTGATTAGAAGGATCACCCTTCCCTTCGTACTTCTCAAATCTAGGTATTTTTATTCCTTGTGGCATTGTGGTGCATAGGATCTCTAGGGACAAGGGATTGCTATCAACATAGTGGGTGGGGGAACCATTTTGGTTTTGATTGATCATGGAAATTTGTTGTTGCATGGATGAAACAATGTGAAAAAGTTGTGTTAGGAGAGGATCGGTATAAGTGGTATTACGTGGAAGGGAAAGTGGTGATGGGGTAAATGTAGTGTAAGGGCAAGTGAATGGGATACGAATGGGGGGTTATGGTTGAAGAGGCTAAGGGATGTGATGCCACATAATAAGTAGGAATACTAGTAGGAATTCCAAGTGAAGGTATCACATTGCTAATCTATTGTACTGTTGTTGTCACATTAGGAGATGTATAGGTAGGAATGGAAGCTATTGTTGAGGGAGGAGGAGTGGAAGGTCCTCCTTGACTAACAATAGGGGTGGTTGGTTGAGAGATCCTAGGTGTGGAAGAGACATGTTTTTGGTATATCTCCAGTATTTTCTTCACAACACCTAGGCCATCATCACTGTCAAGCATACGGTGAATGTTCTCTATGGTGGGGATGGAAGTGGTAGATATGTTTTCAAGGCTTACTTCATATTGGAGGTTTGATAGTTTGGAATGAATGTGAAATAGCTTGTCATGTGGTAGGTCATCAGGTTTATTGTCAACATGAGTGTTTCCTAGATGTAGAGAGTTACTAAGGGTGGTTTATAGGCCTAGTGCACTATTGTTGATACAAGGAGTAGAATACCGAGAGATCCCAAGTTCTAAAAAAATAGTATTGTCGTGAGATTCCATGAGTCTAGAGCTTCATCTCACTATGGTATCAACAAGAGAACACCAAACACTCATGCAAAGTTTTCTGAAGGTGGGGTGGATGCAAATGCAATCTAAACAAAGGAGACTAAAATGCTTATAACCAAAATTCTGGAAAATAAAACAAAAATGTAAAACCAAAAAAAAGAAGTGTAGAAGTTCCTTTGAAAATTCCATAAATTACAGTGTGAATGGCGCAAGGGGAGTAGGTCACCCAGTGTGGTGAATTAGTCCTAGTAGTGATATTTTTGACTAGTTTTTATGATTTTGATGCTTTTATGATGTAAACACAGAATGTAAATGCAGATTTTTTTGAACTTTTTTTAATGAAAATGTAATGCAAAGTGTAAGCTACCATGAAATTTTCACTAATGCACTTTTAAAAATCCTAGAATGCAAACAATGCAAAACCCTAATATAATGCAAGATTTTCCCTAGGATGCAAATGCAACATCAAACGTGAAAAGAAGTGTTCTAAGGATGAGTTCACCGAAATGAACCATGAAAAAGATATGGACAAGAAAGGAAAGAGGATTCCCCAATTGGGTCCCTAGGGTTTTTCACCTAGGGACAAGGTTGGAAGAATGAATCTCTTTCACCTAATGATCTGCTTTTGGTGAGTTCAATCAAAGATAGGGGATGTGTTGTGTGTGATAGGGTGTGTCTAAGTGTTGTAATGTAATGAAAGAAACTAACTATGAAATGTAAACTAAGTGTAAATGTAAACTATATGCAAAGTAAAGTAAATGACCTAAATGCATGCAAACTGAAAAGAAACTGGAAGAGACGGAAATGGTGCACCTGGGAATTGAAAGTTGTAGAAGAGGAGCTTTGGAATCTTATGGAATCTATTGGAAATACACACTAGGATACTTACGCCAGAATGGGTGACCTAGTCCTCTTCCTAGGAAAATTTTTCGGAATGGGTTTATTGTAAAAGGGTATCCAAAAACACATAAACCACTTTTCAAGTCTTGTATAGGGAAAAATTCTCTAATGATGGTGACCTAGTCCTCCTGGAGATTTCAAGAGTTTCGAGGTTGGAATCTGTAGATGCCCACTTGTACTTCTATTTTTGATAGATACCCATGTCTAAATCTTCAGAAAACGACTTGCAAGTTGTCTTTTAGCTCCTCCTAGGGTTTGTTGACTTAGAATGTTGTGGATGGAATGATAACAAATTTTTAACACTTTACTCTTTGAATAATCTACATACAAACCAAACCCTTTTTGAAGCTGTCTGCAACATGCAAGAACTAGCTCCAATGGAGGTTGCTTGAAGTGCTTTGTGCTTGAATGATTGCTTGAGAAGATGGAGTGCTTGAGTTCTTGTGAAGATGAAATGATGTTAAGGGGGGGGGGGAATGAGGATGAAAACCCTTATTTATACATGCTATTCCCTAATTTCTTGAAAATAACACATGCTAGACTGACCTTAGGGTTTTGGAGGAAAATTCCTATTAGATTTTTTTTTTAATTTTGAATTTTATGCCAAAAAGGGACTAGGTCACCCAAGGTGGCAACCTAGTCCACTTGGACAAATTCAATTGGTGGTTAGGAATTAAGTGGTGTTAAATGTTGATTAATGGGCTTGTCTCCCAAAACACACTTAAGTCGGGCCTAAAAGTAAATTAAGGGGTAAATTTAACATAAGAAAGGGTGAATTTGTTGATGACAAGCCTAGGAAGGTGTGAAAATGTATTACAACACCTTACAAGACTTTGACATAAGGCTTGGAAAGAGGTAAAAAGGGGTTGTTTAGGTGACTTGTGTTGAAAGGGTCTTAGAAAAGTGGGAAGATGTGTTACAACAATTCACAATACCTTTGTAAAACACTGTTAGGTTGTTATTGATTTGTGAGCATTCAAAGCCTAATGTGAATATGTTGGCCACATTACAACATCAGATCAAAGCAAAACCAAGCCAAAATCCAAGGGAAATGACCCAAATGATTGAAAAAGTGTCAAAGCCACACTTTTTGGTGACACACTTTCCCCGAATAATGCTATACTTGTAATAAGTTTGGACATAGACCTAGTGAATGCAAAACCTAGATGATGAACTGGTTTAATAGAGGGAGAATGAATGAATCCTTTGCTGGTTATTGGTATACTTGTAATAAATATGGGCATAAAGTAAATCAATGCAGAATAAGGTTTAATATAAGTGAAACAAATCAAAGAAACATTGTCTGTTACAATTGCAACAAACTAGGACACATTTCAAAGGTATGCAAAAGTAAAAAGGGAAAACAATCTACTCTGGTAAAGAAGAATGAACCTGTGAAGAAGGTTGACAAAGAAGAAGTTAAGTAGGAAATGAGGAAGATATAAAAAAAGAAAGAAGATTCAAGGAATATTGATGCGTATGTACCCTCATTCGGTGTAGATGATTCATCTGGGAACTAGACCTAGCATGGTCTTAGGGGGAGCATTAGCAGAAAATATTTTGAACCCCCTGATTTCGAGTGTGTCAGTCCTTGGCATGAAGTGAGGTTGTAAGAAATGAATAGGCAGAGGTTTTGGAAAAGAAACCAGAAGAAAGGTGCATGGTGCATGTATGCTTGTTTGTGGAGCATATTAGGGTTTTTCAACACAATTGAAGGGTTTTGCTAGCTTTTCAAATTTCAAGCATGTTAAATGTGAATTAGGGCATCACATTAATCTATAAAGTGATTTACATTAAAGGAATTTTGATCATTTGTGCATTTGAAAGAGGCGAAGAGTGACTTGGAGAAATTTGGAGCGAATTGAAGTGCGACTAGTGCAAACCCTAATTTCGGCTATTTACGAAGAAAAAGGTATTTTTCGAATCTATGTCATTGTGAGCTTGTGAGAATTCATTTTCTGACATCTTTAAAACCTCAGTATATAGAAAATGGGAATTCTTGTATTCATAAACACAACATAAATACCTAGACCCTCCTATAGGAAATACTCGATGAAGGTTTTCGAGGATGACCCTATAGGCACTTTCTCTTCGATACCTCATGGCATCATGTCGATAGAGGATAAAATAATGTACATTAGGGTTAAGACAAAGGAATTCAATCATACCAAATTTATTGACATGTGGGTGAATGAACTTATTGGGGATGATTTCTTGGTAAACCCTGAGTATTCAAATCTGGTGACAAATAATTTGGATTGTTGGAACAACTTCCCAAATTTATGTTCCACAGTAGATGATCAGTATGTAAAATCGGTCCTCGGCAAAATGCATGATCAGTTCTTATGGACCCATGAGCCGCACTTGATAACTAAGGAAGCAATGAAATCCATCACCAGACTCTATGACACCAGACCAATACCTGTGCTAAAATTTGTGAAAAATGAAGTGGTAATGAATCTCACCGGTGCAACTTATGATAAGAGGGATCTTGTGACAAAACCTATCACTAATCCAGCTGTGAAGTATGCATCCATAATGATTTGTCATAAAATCTACTTCACCAATAGAGAGAATTCTATGGCTGCCACAACAATTTAGATTGGTTTTGATATGACTGTAAATGATGCAAATTATGATATATGTGAGCTTCTTAGACAACAGTTGCTTGAGAACTTGAGGATGTCAAAGGAGAAGAAGTACCCTTTCAAGTTTGGTTCTCTGATTGTTTTCCTGGTATTCTATTTTCTCAAAATGCTTTCGAGAAAATTTGAAACAGTGCTTTGGGACCCATCCTGATCGGTTACCCATCACATATTTGATCACATGCATAAGTTGGGTGATGTGAATAACATAGAAAATTCCTTGACAACATTCTTTTCTGTATTCAAGAAAAATATGAATGATAGAGACAAAATTTTGAGGAAGATTGTTGAAAAGTACAAAAACGACATCATATTTCATGTATCTTCTGATGAGTGTATGGTAGAAGTAGTTGAACCCCAAACCATCTGGATTCAACCCCTGGGATATGAGATCACAAAAGATGAAGCTAAAGGTTATGTGCAGCTCTTATTGAAGAGTCCAAAAGATCCAAATGAACCCCAGATTGGAACATATGTAAAGAAATCCATGGAAGTTCATTTGGAGCACAACAAAGCTACAAGGAAGAAAAATGTGACTAAAATACTCATAAAATATGGTTTCATAGATGAAGAGATAGCTCTAGGAAGATTCGTTAGAGGACAAAAGTCTAAAGAGTCACCTAGTGTAAGGAGATCCATCAGGATTACTCCTCCCAAACCATCTTCTGGACCCAAGGCAAAGGCAAAGGCCTGACCCCTTCCGGACCCATTGCAAGATGAAGAAATAGAAAAGGTGTTCATCCGGTAGCTCCTGCTAAATGAAGAAGAAAAGGAAAGGCTACTGGGGACAAGAATATGAGCGTTACTAATGATCAGGAGGAAGAGGAAGAAGATCCATCTGCAAAGCTAACAAGAAAAAGAAGGGTGAGTGTTTCCTCTGGTGAAGGTGCATCCCAAGAAACCAGTGTTGGAGCGAAGAAAGTCCACTATGTGTCATCCTCTAAGGATGTTGATGAATAGAATGTTAGTGATGCAAAGAAGGCCAAAGTTTTAGAAGAGGTTCCATTGGACTAGGAAGAATAGAATGCCTCTCCAGTAAGACCTGGTTCCCCTCTCAAACTAGATGTTTTGGTGAATAATTTGGTAAATCAAGAAAACATGGTGAAATCCATAGCAAAATTATGTGATTTAGTAGGAAAGGATGACAGGGAAACAATTATAATGGATATCATCAAATATTTCATTATATTGGAAGCTAAATGGGACAACATTAAGAGTGATGTAATTGAAAATTTTTGGGAAATACTGATGGAGAGAAGAGCATAGGTGATTGAGTTGGAAAAAAAAGAAATAAAGCATATAAAGAAATTGCATCCTCTCTGTCTTCGGGTGATCTAGAAACTTTGAAGAAGAATTGTGCTAATATGTTTAGGGTAAAGAGAAGAGTTAATACTCTGATGACAAAAGAAAAAAAAGGAAATAAAAAGGATAAGGAAGGAGACAATAATTGCTGTCAGGAGTGCAACAGTAAAGTATGGAATGATTGGTACATCCGGTTCAACACCTGAATCTAGAAAATAAACTGTGGAAAACCTCCTTTTGATGCTACTGATGATAATGTACCTCTCGAAATAAATGACTCCAATACCCTTCCGAAAATAGGTAGTGCAAATGTTCTATTGGGAATTGATGCTACTAATGAGGCTCCAGAAAGTGAAAAATAGGTTGAACAAAATGTTGAAGCAAAAGTTCCTGATGTTACCCCTCCGGTACACCCCGAAGAAGAAGAAAGAGATAAAGAAGAAGAATAAAATAAAGAAGATGAAAAGGAAGAAGAAAAATAAGAAGAAAAATTAGAAGAGGAACAGATAGAAGAAAAGGGAATGGAAAAAATAATGCAGAAAATGTAGATGAAGAAGAAGACAAAAATAAGGAATCAGATGATATTGCTAGAAAGAATGAAGAAGTATCCCAACAGGTTGGAGAATCACAAAAGTTCACTGGAGAAACCTCCTCCTCCGATGATGTCTTGAGGGGACTACTGTCTAAGTAGATCAGATCCCAGCCGATAATTCCTTCGAAACTCTTGCAACTTCGAATGAATCAAGTTTATGCGGATATGAACAAGATTTCTCCTGTACATAAAATGGTGTTAGGTGATGTGTTTCATGCATCTGATAGAAGATAAATCTTAGAAATGCATCAAAAGGGAATTGAGATAATTGAAGATGTCATTAAGGCTTTGCAGGATGCTACACCTGATACGTCTATAGATACATCTCTCACTCTGGTTGAGAACTTGAAGCTTCTATTGGACTCCTTCAAGGAGTATACCATCAAACTTGTTGGGAAAATGAAGCAGGATGTGGAAGAGAAACTGAATGAGAAAAGGCTATTGATCCTTCATAACAAGTGTGTCTTGACACATACCAATGTAGAGAAGAGCCTTAAATTTGTAAAGGCTTGTGAATCTGAAGCTAATTATGTGTTTTCCTATTTCATAAGGTGGCCTGATACCACTCAAAGCATAAAAGATCTCATGGAATCCATTGAGTCCCAGTTGACCACTGTCTCCAGTACCTACAATGTATCCATGGATAGAGACACATCAACTTGGAATGCTATTTCTGTACACAGAGAAAAAAAACTTCATGCTAAAGAAGAAGAAGAAAGGGATAATAAAAAAAATTGGCCTGCTTGGTGATAATGTAAGGATGGAGTATGCTTCGGTAGCCAATGCCTTGGGCTAATACTGAGAATTTGGATAAGATCAATCTATCTCCAAATACTCTGGATGAAGCTGAAGAAAGTTTTATTGCTTTATAATCCTTGAACAAAATGCTAATATTTGCGAAACAGAGTTGGGAGAGTGGTAAAGTGGCTTGGTAAGGCATTCTTCAGGAACTACAAAGTGCTCCCTCCTCCGGATATTTTTTTTTTGGTTTTAAAATTGCTTGGGATAAACTCCTTATGGGGAGTTTAGTAGTTTGCTTCTTTCTATTATACATTTCAAACTTTGTGTACATATTTTATTTCTCATGCTTTTTGAGAAACCTTTGTCCTTGATGTTAAAGGGGGAGAAGTGGAAAGAGAAATAGAGTATAATCTATATATAGGATGTATGTAAATCCTTTCTGGCACATGTTTCCATCAATGACATAGGGGGAGATTGTTGGAAGAATGGAGAATATCACATCTCTTGATATAGTTTTTGTTGTCATTGATGTCACCATGATATATGAGTTGCAACTGCAAGATTCAAAGTCATATTAATCCGGTATTTTTCTCCAGATTCCCCTCCGGTGAATAGTTGCTACTTCAGTTTTTGGGAAATGGTTTTTGTTTGATAGAAGCATGCATGGATAGAAACTCGTGCGTATAGATGCTCATGGTCATCACCGTATCATTTTTTTTATTACATTTTTGCTATTAGGTCTATTGCTGGCTAACCTAATAAGCAATTGAAGATGAAATGGACTAAGTTTTGTTTTTGTAATCCATGTCAACTTGTTGTCACATGCCACACGTTTAAATTATTGTTGAGAAGATTTGTGAAGCCGGCTTGATTTTTATCTATGGATAATCAGATATATATATACAAAATGTTTTTGAAGATATGGGAATGAGTGTTAGTGTATGAGAATGTTGGTAGACTATGTGTGGAAGTAAAAAGAGCGAAGAGAGATCTGCTGGTATGCAAATTTTCTAAGCTTCAAAGGAACTGAATCTGCACTTGTGGTGTAATTTTATCAGTTCAATTTTGGCGGTTAGCCATTTTGTTACTTCATTTATGTAGGCAGTGAGCCTCTCATTTTGGATAGTGAGTCTTGGCAGTGAGCCACCCCTTTTGTAATATCTTATAATCGGTTATACTATATTATGAGTTAATCCTCACTATGGTTTTTCCCATTTTGGGTTTTCCATGTAAAAATCTTGGTGTTTTTGTGTCATGTGCTTCATGTTGAGTTAATGCTTCTGCTTGTTTTAATTTTCATATGCTTTGGATTAATTGGATGGTGTTTTTCAATAAGCTTAAGAATATACTGATTCACCCCCTCCCCTCTTAGTATATTGGTGAACCACAAAAAACAAAGAGGGGAAAGAGGATTCCCCAATAGGATTCTAGGGTTTTCCACCTAGAAGCTAGTGAGAAATGAGCTCTCTTTCACACCTTTTCATTTTAGGGTTCATTCAAGTGATTATGGGCTTGTTATGGGATTTGTGTGAAATGTGATGACCTAAATACAAAAAACTAAAAGGAAATGATTTATGTAAACTATTGAAATGTAAAGTGCTGGAAAATACAATGTTGTATGCAAACATGTACTAAATGACCTAGAAATGTAAACTACACCAAACAAAAATCTATGATATAGAATGTGTGCACCTGTAATCTAAAGAGGAATGAGGAGGGTTTGGAATCCTAAAAATCTTATGCATAATCCGACAAGGACACTTGTGCCAATCTGGGCGACCTAGTCCCAGATCTAAGAAAACTGGTCCGAATCCCATTTCTGCCAAATGGGTATCAGAATGTAAAAATCACTGAAAGGAATGTCCAGTGAGACTAGGTCACCACTGTTGGTGACTTAGTCCACTTCTAGATTTATGGAAATTCAAAAGGGGAAAAAAAAGCCCTCGGTCTGTAATTCGGTTCTTCTCAAGTGTCCACTTTTGAAACTCTGATTCTCGAGCTTGAAAGTGACTTTTGGTGGATGTTTGGACTTTGCAAGCAAGGAGAAGTCTTCAAAAAGTCTTCAAAGTCTTCAATGATCTTCAATGTACCTAAATATGCAAACACACAAGGAGAGAAATAGTAAATGTTGATTGTTAGGGCATGGGGGTTTGCCTTGGTCAAACCCCTTTTAGGTAACTAAACCAAAATGATGAAATAATGTAATGAAGCATGAAACAATGGAGTAATGGAATTAGTACCTTGCCACTATGATTTATCTTGAGTTGCTGCAACAATCTACCCTTGAATTCTTCAGAAAAGATGTCATGTTGACTTAGAATGCTCAAACCCTAGCTTGCTTGAGAAGAGTGAGGAATAGAAGAATGAGATAGGAGAAATGAGACTTAGGAGGTGTAGAATGGATGAATTAGGGTGAAAAGGATGAGAGAAACCCTTATTTATACATGGTGTGCCCTAACTTCCTAAAAATAACACAACATAGGCCGACCTTAGGGTTTAGAATAAAACATCTCGCAAGAATTTTAAGTTAAATTTGAATTTTATGCCACATGGGACTAAGTTGCCCAAGGTGGCGACCTAGTCCACCTGGGCAATTTTGATTGGTTTTCAAGGATTAAGAGGTGATTATTAATGTTTCTTAGGATTGTCTTCCGAAACACACTAAAGTTGGACCTATAAGTGCATTAAGGGGTCATTATAGCATAAGAAAGGGGCATTTTAGTGATGACAAGCCTAGAAAAGTGTGGGGGTCAGTTACAACACGTTACAAAACTTTGGCACAAGGCTTGGAAAGAGGTAAAAAGAGGTTTGAAAAGGTCCAAAATCCATAAGCAAGGGTCCAAATGAGTGAAAAAGTGTAGAGGCTATACTTTTTGGCAACACATTTAGCCCCCACTTTAGTGAGAGGATGAACTTGCTTCAAACTCACACTAAAGTAGTCCAATGAATATGGTGATGAATGACAAAGAAGAAGGAGGTGGTCAAGCCCCCAATATTTAAGATTCTAAGTCAAGTCAACATCAATGTGAAAGACACATTCAAGGGTGAATGATTTGTAGCAAAACAAGATACATGATCATGCAATGACAAGAACTAGAGTGAAGATAAGAAGGAAAGGTGAAAAGGGTTGGATCAAGCTTTGACCGTCTGTCCAGCTAGTTGTGGATCATTTCTAGGCTATTTTTCCAAAAAGATGTGTACTCACTTTGGGGCAACGAAACTTATGGTTTTCCACTGGGTGAGAAAGCCCAAAAGGTTAAAAACATACGCATGGCTGGTATGCACTGACACACACATAGGTGGCTATGGGGAAAGTTGTGTCACTAGTTGGGCTTCCCACTTAAACCATACCAAAGTTATATTTCCTGATAACTTTAATAAGGTGCCACTAGAGAAAATGAATGATGGTGTAAGGAATGTTCAAAGTGATTTTTCTTAGTTCATGCAATATCTCATCTTAGGGAACATCATGCATAATGTGTCCAAGAGAGGAAAAGTGCAAATGGTCTCATCTTGTTTGTAAGAGAGGAAAAGTGCAATGTCTCATTGTGGGAAACATTATACCTAATGTTTCCAAGAGAGGGAGTCACAAGAAAAATAAAATTGCAGAATGAAATGTGAGTGTTGATGTATGCCCCCACTTTAAAGTGGTTGCTAACACCATTATTGTGAGCAAGTTCTTTAAAGTAGAAGAGGATGAAGACATGAGAGCTTGTTCGGAAAGCCCTATGCTGAGTCATATGTTTCCAATAGGCTTTTTCATGGAAAGGGGTAGTATGTCATATATGAGTCAACTTAAGACATGTAGTCTACATCCCAAGCTTTCTCTTATATGTTCATGAAAGATTAACAACTAGTCAAAAGAGACAACAACAAGTGGCATATGAGGAAAAAGGCTAACTAACCCCTTGCCCCCACTTAGTGTAGGACAAGAGTGATATGAAAGGATTGATGAGATGCAAGGTTGAGTGAAAATCAATATTGATTAGAGGAATTAGACGCCCTCATTTAAGGAAGAACACCAAAATCCTTAAGATGTTATATTTTTCAACTCAATGCCTTACACTCATTAGTGTGATGACCATGAACTCAGTGGTAGGCACAAAAGGAATGTTTGTTACACCATTTCTTTTGAGTTTTTGGAGGAAGGGAGAGAAAGTGATCTTGGAGGAGTCTCAACAAGATACCTTCTTGATCGAAGGTAGAAGGTGTTCCTTTGGTTTGTAACAAAGAAGTGTCTTGCTTAGTATAGGAGGTCATACTTATGCAAGGCACTATAGATTGTGAGATTTTGTACACTCCTTTGGAGGAGTGTGTTGCGAGATACCAGTGGTATTAAGCAAAGAGTCCTTGGTTGGTTTCAATTGGTGCAAAGGATCACTTTCTAAGGATGGGTTAAAAGGTTGATTTGGGATGGTGTTGGTGTTGGAAGAAGGCTTGGTGATTTTTATTAAAGGACAATAACCAAGACCATGATGTGTTGTTTCCATGTGAGGCTCGATAGGGGTATGGATACCTTGTTTGTTAGCACCATATCCTTTTCCACTATACCCAAGTTGTTTCATGAGCTCATAACCGTTTCCATAAAGCTTTTTCTTTTCTTTTGGATTGGGTGAGGCTTTGTTGTTGGATTTTTTGTCTAAAGTAGTTGAGGTGGATGCTTTCAAAGGATCGACCGAGTCTTGTGCTGACAAGACTACGTTTCCATTTTTAGAGTCTTTGTTGGTGAACTTGGATTCTCCTAGTAAAGGAGGTGTGAAGTCTAAGGAACCCCAATCATCATCTAAGAGCTTTGTGATATTCTCAAGAGGTTGGTCTTTATTTGTGTGTTGTGTGGGTTCCTCTTGGGTGGTTGGTGTTAAGGTGTTGAAGTGATTCTCTTTGGATTTCTCAATGTTTTTAAAGCAACTGTTAGGTTCAGGGTTGGCATCAAGTGTGTACACTTTGTTATTGTAAATTTACT
Organism: Sequoiadendron giganteum; assembly: GCA_007115665.2. Classification (NCBI taxonomy): domain Eukaryota; kingdom Viridiplantae; phylum Streptophyta; class Pinopsida; order Cupressales; family Cupressaceae; genus Sequoiadendron; species Sequoiadendron giganteum. The sequence continues at coordinate 17,400,073 of CM021110.1, read as the reverse complement.
TCATCTTGCGATGAAGAGTGGAAGGCACTCCATTCATTGCATGAATCCATGGCCTTCCTATGAGAAGATTATATGAAAGTTCATGAGGCATAACATGGATTTTTGTGTCCAATGTGGCCATTGCAACTGTAAGAGGTATAGTGATCACACCGAGCGGTTGCTTAGTGACATTGTCGAATCCTCGAATAGATAGAGAATCAGGTTTGATGTTTGATCTAGCAAAGCCAAGCCTATTCAGAAGGCTCATACTACACACATTAAGGGCAGAGTCAGTATCTACAAGAGTTCTCTTGATCCCTTTTGTTTTGTATTAAGAGATTATTACAAAAGCTTCATTTTATTCTTGTACTTCCAAAGGAGGGAGATCACTTTGGTGAAAAACAATATCAACATTCATTATGTGAATAATAGTTGCTATGCCATTTGGTTGCACATTAGAAGCGATAGGAACTTGTTGTAAGGCTTCTTGCATCATGTTGTGATAGTGATGGGAGGCTTGAATGAGATCCCATAATGATATCTTAGCGGGAGTATTCCTTAGTTGGTCAACAAGGTCAGACTCCCTAAGAAGTGAATTTAAGTGAGGGGTAGCAGGTAAGATGGGATTAGGCAAAGGTAAGGATGTTGAGGTTGGTTGGGGTGGGTTTGAATTGTTTCTTGTGTAATGTGTGTGAGCAATGGTATTATGACTCAATTGCTGCGACATATTATTTGTAGGTGGGTAGAGGATGAATTCAAGTTTGGTTTGGGTTGGAGGTTTGTTTGAAGTGGGGTAAATGATGAGTTGAGGCTAAATAATATTAAAATCCTTGAGAAAGGGAGAGGATAATGTTGTATCTTCATGTGCTTCTAACGATACAATATAATTATTGTCATTTTTATCCTTAGCGGGTATCATGATATCCTCCCTAGGAGAAAGGGTTTTAGGAGAACTACAAACCAATGGTTCTTGACAATCAAAGGTTGGTTCTTCTAAAATAGCTTCATAAAAAGTAGGGGAATGATCAATGGTTGATATGTTATGCTCCATAAGGTTTTTTCTAGGTGAAGGGTGACAACTAATATTCTCATGACCTTCACTAATTGTGTTTTCTAACAAAAAAGTATCTTCGTCACAACTAGGAGAAATACTAGGAGAAAAACAAATGTTATTGTCATGATTAGCTATGTTTATGTTGTCTTGTTCAGTAAGGTATTTTCTAGTAAGAGAAGTAAGAGGAGAGAAACAACTAGGATTCTCACAACTCTCATTTTCTAACAAAATATCTTCATCACAAATAGGAGAGATATTAGGAGAAGAACTAATGTGAGCATTAGGAATGTCCAAAGTTGTATCTTCTTTCGCTACAACATTCTCATAGGGAGGGGAGAGGAAATTTCTCTTAGCATGTCTAGATTTGTAAACTACTAGCATTGTTTGAATAAAAATGCAGAGCATATGTAACCATTTTATGCAATGTTTCAGCAATATCAACAGTGTATATGCAAAGATACAATTTTTTTTAATCTAATATATGCTAAGCTTTAAAAATGTAAATAATGTACATGCAAGAATGAAAATAAATTTTAACAAACTTATGCAAATTTTTATGAATAAAAATAATGTATATGCAAAAGTGAAAAGTAATTTTTTTAATGAGATGCAAAATTGCAAAAATGTGAGCATTTTCAGATCTAATGATGAAATGATTTTAAGAATAACCATCCAAAAATGGTGATTTTGAGCTAGATGCATAAAACCAATGTTCTTGAAACTTTATAGACTTATAGTACAGGATACTAGGAGCCTAAGAAAGCACAAAAATGAGGTTTTTTGTGTTGCGACAGACAATGAAAAATCTGGAAAGGGAATAGGTCGCCCATAATGACGAATTAGTCCTAGAGAAGATTTTTTTCAAAATTTCCAAAAGGTTGCAACTGTTTTGGATGGTTTTGAGGATGGATGATCAGAAGAGGAAAGGTAGGTACAGATTTTGGATGAACGATAATGATTTTAGATGCAAGAATGTAAAGTATATACACTTTCATGCATGAAAAAATTTGAAACCCTCGAATGCAACTTAAACAATGCAAACTAAATCTAAGGTGATAAGGGACTCTAAACTAGAAAGGAAGGGTGTAGGAATTTCGGGTTCACCAAAATGAACCACCAAAAACAAAGAGGGGAAAGAGGATTCCCCAATGGGCTTCTCGGGTTTTCCACCTAGAAGCTAGTGAGAAATGAGCTCTCTTTCACACGTTTTCATTTTAGGGTTCATTCAAGAGATTAGGGGTTTTTTATGTGATGTGTGTGAAATGTGATGACCTAAATGCAACAAACTGAAAGGAAATGATTTATGTAAACTATTGAAATGTAAAGTGCTGGAAAATACAATGTTGTATGCAATCATGTAGAAAATGACCTAGAAATGTAAACTATACCAAACAAAAAGCTATGATACAGAATGTGTGCACTTGGAATTTGAAGAGGGATGAGATGAGGGTCTGGAATCCTAAAACTATAATGTAGAATCCGATTGGGACACTTGTGCCAATCTGGGCGACCTAGTCCCAGATCTGAGAAAACTGGTTCAGAGCCTGTTTCTACCAAATGGGTATCAGAATATGTAATAATCATTGAAAGGAATGTCGAATGTGAATAGGTTTCCATTGTTGGTGACTTAGTCCACTTTTGGATTTCTAAAAATTCAAAAGGGGAAATGGAACCCCTCGGTTTGCACTTCGGTTCTTCTTAGGTGTCCGCTTTTGAAACTCTAATTCTCAAGCCTGAAAGTGACTTTTGGTGGATGTTTGGAGTTTGCAAGAAATGAGAGGTCTTCAACAAGTCTTCAAAGTCTTCAATGATCTTCAATGTACCTAAATCTGCACACACACAAGGAGAGAAAAATAAAATGTTGATTGTTAGGGCATGGGGGTTTGCCTTGGTCAAGCCCCTTTCAGGTAACTAAACCAAAATGATGAAATAATGTAATGAAGCATGAAACAATGGAGTAATGGAGTTAGTAACTTTCCACTGTGATTGATCTTGAGTTGCTGCAACAATCTGCCCTTGAATGCTTCAAAAAAGATGTCTTGTTGACTTGGAATGCTCAAACCCTAGCTTGCTTGAGAAGAGTGAGGAATAGAAGGAGATAGGAGAAATGAGACTTAGGAGGTGTAGAATAGATGAATTAGGGTGAAAAAGATGAGAAAAATCCTTATTTATACATGTTGTGCCCTAATTTCCTAAAAATAACACAACATAGGCCGACCTTAGGGTTTAGAAGACAAAATCCCATAAGAATTTTAATTTTAATTTGAATTTAATTCCACATGGGACTAAGTCACCCAAGGTGGCGACCTAGTCCACCTGGGAAATTTTGATTGGTTTTTGGGGATTAAGAGGTGATTATTAATGTTTATCAAGATTGTCTTTCAAAACATACTAAAGTTGGACCTATAAGTACATTAAGGGGTCATTATAGCATAAGAAAGGGTTAATTCAGTGATGAAAAGCCTAGAAAAGTGTGAGGGTTAGTTACAACACCTTACAACACTTTGGAAGAAGGCTTTGAAAGAGGTAAAAAGAGGTTGAAAAATGTCCAAAATCCATAGGCAAGTGTCCAAATGAGTGAAAAAGTATCAAGGCTACACTTTTTGGTGACACAATTGGATATTTTATAGATAGTCAATCCAATTAGGGTTCCTAGGACATTATTGAATGACAATAGGAGAATAAGTGGGCCTTTTCCCCCACCTATTTTCACCATTGTTCATTTTGGTGAAACCCACATTTTTGAACATTCATTTTCTCATTTGGGGTCCATTATAGTCCTAGATCTAGGTTGCATTCATTCTTGCATTGCATCTTGCATTAGTGAAATTCAATCCAGGGTTTCTCATACTTCTAGTGAAATTGCATCTAGGGTTTCTCATATTTGCATTAGTGAAAGTGCATATAGGTTGCATTTTTTATTTCTTGCATCATTTTACCTCGTTGAAAAACTGAAAAGTGCATTGTTCATCATCCTAATTACATTTAGAAACATTTTTATTGCATTCAAAATTGAAAATAATTGCATTCAACTTTGCATTCATGTGCATACTTTTCTATTTCTAAACATCAAGTTCCCGAATAAGCAACCTATGAACATTGTAGATAATCTAGAATTTGTTGTTTTTCTGAAAAAAAACCTCTGCTAGGACTAAAACGCCCTTCCTGGCGTCTTAGTCCCTCTTAGGGTTTCTGGCATAGAACCCTCTCTCTACTGTTTGTTGTCTATTCTAGTCTTTGGAACCTCAAAAGCACATCAGTAGGACCAAGATGCCCTTACTGGCATCTTAGTCCCTGTTGACTTTGACTTTCTAGTTTTTAGGGTTTGAAATTGCATTTTTGTGCTTTTGTTGGTTACCTTCAGTTTTCTATTTCAATTTACATAATTGTTGTTATTCTATTTTCTTTCATTTCAAGTGTATTTGTTTAATCTTGCATCATGGATATGTGCTTCGAAAAGTTTTGGATGTCCCTAAAATCTTTGGTAGATGTATCAAGTTGTGCATTTGGTAATGATCTGAATGACATTAAACAAACTCATGCTCAATAAACTCCTAATGCATGTCCTCCTCGTGATGTTAACATCATTGGAGAAGATGATGATAGCATAAATATGTTCCTAAATGATTGTCTTAATAACTGTAGTGTTGGAAAAAGGGTCCTTTGACATTTTCACACTCATTTGGGTCCTCCTTGCAGATTTTGGCTTAATGTTGTCTTGATTTAGTGTTGTAATGTAGATAACACATTCACATTAGGTCTTGGGCCCTTGTGAACTAATATATTTTAATGGTACCTTGCAAAGGTGTTGTAAAGTGTTGTAACACACTTTCACACTTTTCTAGGGTTTTATCAATTAACTAAACATAATAAACATAATTTTAATCATAACTAATCTTAATATTACCTTATTTGGAGTGTTGTAAAGTGTTGTAACACACTTTCACATTCCTCTAGGCTTGTCATTAGTAATTGGGATTTCTTATGCTTTAATTGGCCCTATTTTTCATCCACAAGCCTCATTTTTTTCAACTTTTCAAGGATAATCTCAACACCAATCAATAACCAATCATGATTCAGGTGTTTCTAGCTTGTGTGGCCTAGATTTGGTGTCCGAGACTCATTCACCACCTTGGGTGAATGAGTCCCACCTAGGTCTCTTTGGCCCTGATGTAGGCTTCACACATTTCTAGACACTTTTCATTTTCGGTCCCATACATTATGTGTGATGGGACTCATTCGCTACCTTGGGCGAGTGAGTCCCCTATGCCAAAAATTCAAATTTAAATCAAATTTTTGGCAGGATTTTATTCTCCTAGATCTAATGTTGGCTTGTAGTGTTGTAATTTCGGGAATTATTGCATAATTGAGTATAAATACAAGGTTCTTTCACTCATTTTACACCTAACAAGTTGAATGAACATTATTATAGCAATTTTGAGTTCACAAGAGCATTCAAGCATTCAAGAGAATTATTCAAGCATCAATCATCATGCCAAAGATTATATTCTCCATGTTTGTTATTGTGCTAACAATTGAGATGTAGAGTTCATGATTCAAGAAAGCATTGCATTCAAGATCTATCAACATCAAGTGAGAGTTAAGAACCACATCCATTGTAGCCATTTCAAGCATAATTATAGCACCTTATTGCTAGGGTTTGGTGAGTTGCAACATTACCTTTTGTTCATTCATCATTCTCCCTTTACATTTTCTTTCATTTCAAGGCTTAATTACCAACAAGGGGCTTGACCAAGGCAAACCCCGATTCTCTAACTCCACAACATTTCCCCCTCTTATTGTGTGTGATTTGTAGGTGTAGGTTGCAAATTTATCAAGGGGAAAAGTTGGAGAAAAGTTGTTATTCAACCTTGGAGAAGATTGGAGAAGACCTATAGGTGGTATTTTGTAGATTCAGATTTGGAAACCAATAAAAAAGAGTAGAGAAAACCAAGAGGCACATAATCCACTTCAAAATTTCTAGAAAGTTAGAAGTGGATTGATTCGCCACTATTGATGAATGAGTCCCACTATACAAGCCTGAAACTTGACTGATTTACCCAACTTGGAAAATGAGTCCCAAAAAACATAAACAATAGATTTTTCACTGATCTAGATCTCCATTCCGCCTTCTTCAATCTCCCAGGTGCACACATTTCAGTCTCATAGCTTCTTATTGCATTTTACTTATCTTTCTAGGTCATTTTGCATATCTCACTCTGTTTTCAAACATCTTCTTTTCCAAGTTTACACTTGGTGGTGAACCCCTCATTTGACATCATTCAATTCCCTAGAACATTCCCTTTGCCATATTTCAATCTCCTTTGCATTGAAATCTCAAGGGTTTGTTCTTGAGTGAAAAGAGCATGAAAATTGGTGTCTCTCCTTTTAGGTCCAAAACCCTAGAAGCCAAAGAAGGGAGTCACCATTTTCATCATTTCATTTTGGTGAACCTACATTTGGAGCATCATAATTTTGATTTGGAGTGCATTTACATCCTAGATTTATCTTGCATTAACATTGCATTAGGTATTACATTAGTTAATTTTCATTCTAGGGTTTCAATTTTTGCATTAGTGAAAAGCTCATTTAGCTTGCATTATTGCATTTAATTTCATTGAAAAATCAGTAAAGTTCTGCATTTGCATTAGAAAACATAAAAAGCATAAAATTCAATTAAAAAATTCTTGATTTAAAAAAAAAAATTTAGTATTTGGACTCATTCGCAGCCTTGGGTGAATCAGTCCCTTTTCTTATTTTGTACTACATTTTCTGTCATTTATAGTTCATTTTTTGAGTTTTTGTTTGCTGCTTCTACATTGCAATTTTACTTTCCATAATTTCAGTTATAAGCATTTCATTCTTATTAGTATACATTGCATTTGCATTCACCTCACATTTAGTAGCAATTGCATGAGTTTTTGGTGTCCTATTGCTAATACCATAGTGAGAAGAAGTTTGAGACTCATGTCATCTCATGATAGCACAATCTTTGGGGATCTTGGGTTATCTAGAGCTTCCACTCCTAGTATTGACACTAGTACACTAGGCATGGATAACACCCTTGGTAACTATTTGCCTTCAAGTATCATGCAAGTTGAACCAAATAATGATAACATCCCACAAAAAAACTTAATCCACATTCATGAGGACCTAGTGAACTTACAACATTAAATTAGCCTTGAAAAAATTTCAATTACATGCAATTCCTACAATAGAAAACATTCACCATATGCTTTAAAGTGAAGATGGCCTTGACCTTGTGAAGAACATAGTGCAAATCTTTGGCAAGCATATTCTCTCAACCACTATTTTTCCTTTACCCACATACAATGTTCCAAGCCAAGGAGGAACTCAAATTCCTCGTCCACAACAATAGCCTCAATCCCTACCTACACCCCTCTTAAGGTCACAACAATGCAACAAGTTAGTAATGTGATTCCTTCCCTGGGTATTCCAGCTAGCATCCCTAGTTCCTATGTGGCATCACATGTTATATCTCCCACTACTTTACCACCTATAAGCATTCCATTCACTTGTCCCACAAACATATACACTCCATCACCACTTTCACTTCCATCTCATAACACAAGCAATGACCCTCTCATAAATCAACTTTTCCAAACCATGTCATCCCTTCAAAAGAAAGTTTCTACCATCAACCAAAATCAAAATTGCCCACCCACACATTATGTCAAAAGTAGTCCATTATCCTTTGAGTTATTACAAACACCAATGCCACAAGGTGTAGAGGTGCCTAAATTTGAGAAATATGGAGTGAAGGGAGATCCTACTAACCATGTTAATTCCTACACTACCCTATGTAGTAACTTTTTCCTTGATGATAAATTGTTGGCAAAGCTCTTTCCTAGGACCTTAAAAGACACCACCTTGGATTGGTTCTCTTCTTTACCAAATAACTCGATTTTTTCATTCAATGAACTTGTTAAGGCATTTATAAACCATTTCAAAATGCATATGACTCCCAAGATGAACTTGGCTGACTTGATGAGATGTAAGAAAAAGGAGGATGAAAAGATAACTGAATTAATCTCACGATATCAATCGCCTTATTCCCAAGTTGATGTCGAGATCCCTGACAAACACCTTCAAAATATGTTCACAGAAAACTTGCAAACTAAGATTCAAGACTTGAGTTGACCATGATGAAATTCCCATCCTTCATGCACTTGTGCACTGCCCTCCGCGATTATCAAAATTTAGTTTGTAGTCGAGATACAAAGTCCACTTCTAGCCGAATTGAGAGATTCGAAGATGTGCACCAAAACAATTCCCAACCCTTTAGAAAAAAAAAAAAATGGTTCCTTCAATTCAACCCCCCTCAACAACCAACTCAAAATGTCAATAACCAAGTAGTTGTTGTCAAAGCCACGACGCCCTTTAGCTATGGAGATCCAAATAGACAATTCACTCCCTTACTTGACACCCTTCATAATACCGTGTCCCAACTATTAAACCAACAAATGATTACCTTACCTCCCGTTAGAACACCCGAACCTAATAAGCCTTTACCTCCCTACTTTAAATCAAATGCTTATTGCCACTATCATCAACAAAATGGACATGACACGAAACATTTCAAGTGTCTTAAAAATCTTTCGCAAGGCCTCATTGATTTCGATTGTCTATCCGTTGTGAGCACTAGTGATCAAGGCAATAAGTCTGTTCCCCATCCAAACCAAAACTTGCAAATTTTCACCAAACCCATGCCAAAACATAATATATCATTTTTTAAAGCTAGTGAAACTCCAAAGAATGATGTGATGAATGTTGATACAGATGATGAAAACATTGATTATTTTCTAACTAATGCTATCAATTTCAATCCTATAGATGAAATGATAGGGGTGATAGACGTCATCCCTCATAAGGGACGAACTAAGAGTCCTCTTGATATTGCTTTCTCCTCTAAGGATATACTTAAAATTTTTCCCAATGGTCCTCTTTAAATAGCCAACCGTATCTATGATAAGCCCACTAATGGGATATTAATAGATCCCGCCCGTGGAGAGAATGTGATCACTAAGAAATTTCTACTTTTGCATGAACTCTATCAAGATGAATATGATAAATTGAAATCATGGATCAAGACACACAATGGTTTTGTGTGCCCTACATTCAGATCAATCACCTTACCATTAAAAATAGGACCAAAAACATTATATGTTACATTCTCCATCATCTCGCAGTTGGACCAAATTTGTGTGAAGCTAGGCCATCCATGGCTTCACTCCATGAAAGTTGTCCCTTCAGTTTGCATAAAAGCTTAAAATTTTTCTTTGAAAATGAGATATTCACAGTTCACCATAGTGGCTTTAACCCCTTGTCATCTAAAGGAAAATTTTCCCTAGATGCCTTCTGTTCTGAGCTCATGGAATCTATAAATCCAAGAGAAGACTTCTTTTTCTTGTCCTATCAAAAGTTCAAGGAAAAAATGATAGCATAACTATCTCTCCAAAACATGTCCCCATCCACCTCTGAGTCTACCATCCTTGAAGAAACCATGCTTGAACCTAAAAAAGACCAAAACAATCAAGGCCAACCTAAAACAAAAACCTCACCTACCTCTTACAAGCGACCAAAAAACAATGAAACCAACCCCACCACACATCCAATAATAAAACAAGTTTACAAATTCAAAGTGAAAGTGGTTGAACAACATCCCATGGTTCCTTCCGTTCCTCCCCTTAGGGAATAAAATAAACTGATGATTGATCAACCCGCTCTGATGCAAATTGAAAACAAAACTAAAAGAAATAGATGTGCTAGGGAGCGGAGATGTAGACATCATGCCCTTTCTTGCAAGTTACATGATGAGTTAAACAAAGAAAATCAAGATCCAAACTTGATTGAAGCAATGCTTGATGACCCTCCTCCCTAGCCGAAGCAATAAAATTCAATGCATCCTCGATAACAAGAGTTAAACTCTTCTATGGACATTATCCTTAGACCTCCTGTTGTGATCAACTTATATGATTATGAGGTTGCTAAAATTGACGAAGAGGTGCATAATGAACTAAATACATTATTTTCCTCTTCCATGACCTTAAGTGAAAAATCTTCTATAAAGAGTATTGAACCTGGTGATTCTCCTAGTTCGACACTTGCTCTTATCCCTCTAGCTAGTTGCTTACCTTCGGTGTACACACAACATGATTGGGAGGTGGATGACTTGCTCATAGGTTGACTCACATTTTCCTTACTAGGATTTTGTATCATTTCTTTTTCATTTTTCTTTTGTGTGATTGCATGTGCATAATGTGATCCCCCATGATGTTCTATTTTCTCTCTATTTGTGACATTCCTCTATTTGTACCTTCATTCTTCTCTATGTTGTGCATCACTTTCACTTTTCATTTTTATTCTTTTTCTTATGTTTTCCTTTTGGGGATGACGCAAGGCATCAAGACACCCTATGTCTCTTCCACGTTGACCCAAGAGTTTTCCTTTGTTTTCGCTCTTTTTGTGTCATTCTTCCAATTCTATGTGTATTTGGGGGATGATGAAAGTTCCAATCTCTCTAGAAACATTGTAGCAAAGAATATACTGACCCCACATCCATAGATCTCTTATGTGTTTGGTGTTTTCATTTTGGGGGCAACCTCTCTCTTTTATTTTCTCTTGCATGATGCAACCTTACTCAAAAACATATGACTTGACATAGGGCTTTCCAAGTTGGCTCTCATGTATTTCTTCTTGTTGGAATTTATCATTTTCTACTTTAAAGTAATTTCTCACAGCATGGTGTTTAGCAATTCCTTTAAAATGGGGGCATACATTGGAATTGTTCTTTTGTGTTTTTCCTTTTCTTGGTTCTTAGTGCAACCTTATTACTTCATACGATGTGTTTGTCACTTTGTGGATGAAATTGGATATGATGTCCTTCATGAGCGTGGTCTCTCTTAGCATATTACACTCCTCTTAGAGGCTTGAAGCGACACACTGCATCCCCTAAGTTGTGAATTTTCTATTCTTTGATTGGTCCTATCTTGGAGACATTAAGCATAATGTTCCCTAAGTTAAAGACCTCGCATCAAAATTTCCTCTTTTGCATGTTGCATTTGTTGTTATATGGCCACCTTGCATAATATAGCTTGCATGTCTATGGAGCCATCTTGTTTGTTCATGAGATCCAAGCATACGAGGTTTTGCGTGTCTCATGAAGCTCTTATCAGGAGGTATAAATTTTCTATGGTTGAGTAGGAAGCCCAATCCAAGGCATGACTTTCCCGATAGCCACTTACATGTGTGTGTGACTACATACCAGTCATGAGTATATGTTTCTCACCTTTTTAAGACTTCTCACCCGACAAATAGCCATGAGTTTCGTCGCCTCAAAGTGAGTATGCATCTTTCAGAAAAATAGCAATTATATGTGTGTGTGAGTACATACCATCCATGAGTGTATGTTTCTCACCTTTTTAAGACTTCTCACTCGATGAATGGCCATGAGATCCGTCGCCTCAGAGTGAGTATGCATCTTTCGGAAAAATAGCCTAGATTTGATCCACATTGAGATGGACAAATGGTTGAAGGTTGATCCGATTCTCTTTTATTTATTTTTCTCTTTTTTTCATCTTTGGCAGTGTATGATTGGCCTTGTCACTATTGTTTATATCATTTTCATGTGTGTTCCTCTATGCTTATGTTGGTTTGTCATGGGATCTTGATCTTGGGCGCTTGATCATCCCTCTTTATCGTTGTTGTCTCATCTTGCTAGCATTGGTACATTGGAACCCCTCTTGATGTGTGTTTGTCTACTTTAGTGTGAGTTTGAAGTAGGTTCATCCTCTCACTAAAGTGGGGGCTAAATGTAGTGTCGAAAAAAGGGTCCTTTGACATTTTCGCACTCGTTTGGGTCCTCTTTGTGGATTTTGGCTTAATGTTGCCTTGATTTAGTGTTGTAATGTGGATAAAACATTCACATTAGGTCTTGGGCCCTTGTGAACTAATGTATTTTAACAGTACCTTGCAAAGGTGTTGGAAAGTGTTGTAACACAGTTTCACACTTTTCTAGGGTTGTATCAATTAACTAAGCATAATAAACATAATTCTAATCATAATTAATCTTAATCTTGCCTTATTTGGAGTGTTTTAAAGTGTTATAACACACTTTCACATTCCTCTAGGCTTGTCATTAGTAATTGGGCTTTCTTATGCTTTAATTGGCCCTATTTTGAATCCACAAGCCTCATTTGTTGCAACTTTCTGAGGATAATCTCGACACCAATCAGTAACCAATCATGATTCAAGTGTTCCTAGCTTGCGTGGCCTAGATTTGGTGTTTGGGACTCATTTTCCACCTTGGGCGAATGAGTCCCACCTAGGTCTTTTTGGCCTTGATGTAGGTTTCACACATTTCTAGGTCCACTTTTCATTTTTGGTCCCATTCATTATGTGTGATGGGACTCATTCGCTACCTTGGGCGAATGAGTCCTGTGTGACCAAGATTCAAATTTAAATCAAATTTCTGGATGGATTTTATTCTCCTAGACTTGATGTTGGCTTGTAGTGTTGTAATTTTGAGAAGTATTGCATAATTGAGTATAAATACAAGGTTCTTTCACTCATTTTACACCTAGCAAGTTGAATGAGCATTCTTATAGCAAGTTTGAGTTCACAAGAGAATTCAAGCATTCAAGAGCATTCTTCAAATATCAATCATCATGTAAAATATTATATTCTTTATGTTTGTTATTGTGCTAACAATTGAGATGTAGAGTTCATGATTCAAGTAAGCATTGCATTCAAGATATATCAACATCAAGTAAGAGTCAAGAACCACATCGATTGCAGTCATTTCAAGCATAATTGCAGCACCCTATTGCTAGGGTTTGGTGAGTTGCAACATTAAATTTTGTTCATTCATCATTCTCCCTTTACATTTTCTTTCATTTCAAGTCTTAATTACCAACAAGGGTTTTGACCAACGCAAACCATGATTCTCTAACACCACAACATTTTTCCCTCTTCTTTTGTTTGATTTGTAGGTATAGGTTGTAGATTTATCAAGGAGAAAAGTTGTCAAGTATATAAATTTTTCAATGTTTTCATTCAACCTTGGAGAAGCTTGGAGAAGACCTACAGGTGGTATTTTGTAGATTCAAATCTAGAAACTAGTCAAAAAGAGTAGAGCAGATCGAGAGGCACAAAATCCACTTCAAAATTTCTAGAAAAGAAAAACTGGACTGATTTCCTGCTATTGGTGAATGAGTCCCACTGTATAGGCTTGAATAGGATTTTTGTAGATTTGGATACCCTTTTGGCTAAAACCTATTTCTGCACATTTTCCCAAAAATTGGACTAATTTGCCCAGCTTGGCGAATGAGTCCTAGTCAACATAAACAAAAGATTTTTCAGTGATCCATATCTCTATTATACCTTCTTCAGTCTCCCAGGTGCACACATTTCAGTCTCATGGCTTCTTATTGCATTTTACTTATCTTTCTAGGTCATTTTGCATATCTCACTATGTTTTCAAACATCTTCTTTTCCAAGTTTACACTTGGTGGTGAACCACTCATTTGACATCATTCAATTACCTAGAACATTCCCTTTGCCAGATTTGAATCTCCTTTGCATTGAAATCTCAAGGGTTTGTTCTTGAGTGAAAAGAGCACGAAAATTGATCTCTCTCCTTTTAGGTCCAAAACCCTAGAAGCCAAAGAGGGGGGCCACCATTTTCATCATTTCAATAACCTTGAAGTTAATGCATCCTTTTATCCATCCACGAAACAACCAAATCTCCCTAAAATACCACCTCTTGATATGTTTGGTAACTTACATCCCAAAACTGAAACAAAAGTTGAACCTAAGTTCCCTACAATAGGTGAATCTAGCTCTTCTAAACAAGCAAATACTCAACTATTCTATGATAACAAAGTAACAAACACTTCAATCAATCTAGAAGAAATATATGGAAAGGGATTCATGATCTTGAGTTACAAACAAGGATGTGATACAAAAAGTGAAAATTAAATTCATCAACTCCTAGAGCAAATACCAACCAATGAAAACACAAAAGGGTTAGGATATCAAGATCTCTCTCACAACACAAGAATTTCTAAAGAATACCTAAATATTTGTAGTGATGGTGCGGTGATCTTAGATTCTCCTCCCAATATGAATGTCCTTCTTCCTAAAGAACAATCAATGATTCATAGTAATTACAAGGATGATAGGATCACCCTAGGTCCTCTCCCTCAACCTTCAACTAGAGAAGTTGGTGAATCTAGCAAGCATAAAAGGCCTTACAAGTTACAAAAACTAAAGTTTCCTTGTCCGCCATTTGAAAGTGAAAGGAAACTACAATTGCTTTTGAACAAAGAACTAATAACATTACCACCAATAAAAGATAGACTAGCGCTATATCCTAAAGATGCAAAAGTTCCACTTTGTTGATACCATCAAACTCTCAGATACACCATTGATGAGTGTCGTGTCTTCAAGTTAGTATTACAAAACTTTCACTTTGATGACAATGATTGCTATGAAGTAATTGCTTAGATTATTCCCCTTTTTCACGTAATAGTTGTAGAACATTCTATTCTCACTATTACATGATATTTCTCATCACCTACCTTGACTCATTATTGTCTTGCACTCAGTGGGGGAAAGAAGTAGATAGCCTTGTCCTAGTAAGGCATTTATCATTGTCCCTTAGTTTCATTTTCTACCTTCCGCTTATCTAGACTGAGATTGGGAGGCAAATGACCTACTCTAGGTTGACTCAAGCCAATGTCTTAACTAGTCTTTTTCATTATTTCATTTTCTTTTCTATGTTTGTAGGTGCGTATTGTAATCCCCCCATGATGTATTATTTGATGTCTCCCCTCTCTCTTTTGTGCATTCCTCTATTTGTACCTTCATTCTTCTATATGTTGTAAGTTCTTTTCCTTTTCCTTTTCTTTTATTTTCATTTCTCTCTTCATTTTTGTCTTGTGTTTTCCTTTTAGGGATGACGCAAGGCATCAAGACACCCTATGTCTCTTCCATGTTGACTCAAAATATTTTTCATTTCATTTTTTTCTTTTGTTTTCCTTTTGGGGATGATGCAATGCGTCGAGACACCCTATGTCTCTTCCATGTTGACCCAAAAGGGTTTTCTTTGTTTTCGCTCTCTTTGTGTCATTCTTCCAGTTCTATATGTATTTGGGGAATGATGACAGTTTCAAGCTCTCTAATATCATTGCAACAAAGACAAATATTGACCCCGAATCTATAGATCTCTTATGTGTTTATGGAGGGCAACCCTCTCTTTTCTTTTTCTTTTTCATGATTTTCTACTTTAAAGTAATTGCTCACAACACAATGTTTAGCAATTTATTTAAAGTGGGGGCATACATTGGCATTATCTTGGCATTATTTTTGCATTTTATTTCATGTTCATTGATGTGATTTTCTTATTTCATGATATGTGTTTTTCTCATTGTGGTGACATTGGGAGTAACGTCCTTCAAGAGCTTGACCTATCTTAGCATATTACATTCCTCTTAGTGCTAATGTGACACACTATATTCCCTAAGTTGCATTCATATTTTATCCTTTGATTGGTCCTCTCTTGGAGACATTAGGAACAATTTCCCCTATGATTAAGACCTCACATGAACTAAGAAAAATCCCTTCGAACATCCCTCTTTCATGTTACAAGCATTTTTGTACCTTATTAAAGTCATGGAGGTATAGCTTTAATATGGTCCCCTAGGGCTCACCTAGTGAATAACTAGCTTCACTAGCCCTTGTGAGCATGCATTTTCTTTTTGTCCTTATCATAGTCAAGGGGGTATGACTTTGATATGGACTTCCTAGGGCTCACCTAGTGGACAACTAGCTTCACTAGCCCTTGTAATCATGCGCTTTGTTTGCATAGTGAATAGCACACTCAACTTGTAAACCTTTTTGGACAAACATCTTAGACTTGGTCCATAACGCGTTGGATGACCAGTTGAAATTTGTTCCATTTCATTTTTCTTTTTCTTTTTCTTTTTTTTCCTTTTTCCTATCTTTAATGGTGTTTGTTTGCGATTTGGTTATGACTTCATATATTATTCGCAAGTGTGTTCCTTTGTGTCTATGTTGGTTTTCCATAGGATCTTGATCCTAGGGGCTTGTCCACCCTCTTGTTTATTGCCTTAATGTACTCAACATACTTCTCTCTCTTTCAATTAACGTTATGTTCAACCTTTCAACAACTCCATTCTGCTATGGAGTATAAGGTGTAGTTTTATGCCTTTTAATCCCATGGTCTTTGCAGTACCTTTCGAATTCTGCAGAACAAAACTCACCACCATTTTCCTTCCTCAAGAATTTAATTTTCTTTCTAGTCTGATTCTCTAACAAATTTTTAAATTCTTTAAACCGACTGAACACTTCTGATTTACTCTTAAGAAAGTATATAAATGCCCTTCTCAAAAATTCATCAATAAAAGAAACATAATATCTAGACTTCGATAACGAAGGAACATTAACTGGACCAATTTCATCAAAATGAACATAATCCAGTACACCAGAAGATTTATGAGGACTCGAATAAAATGAAACACAGTGTTTCTTTCCATAAATACAGTGTTCACAAAAATCGAACTCAAGGTTACAATCACTAAGCCCTTCAACAAGATTTTTATTTTTCAAGGTTTTTGAACCTTTTTCACCTATGTGATCGAGTCTATTATGCCACAACATGGTCTTCTCTGTTGGGAGTTTCACCTCCAAGGCATTTGCAGCCAGAGAAGCATCTTCATCTTCCTCTACAGGAACAACTTTGCTTGACTTTACAGAGGGATTGTTGCATTGAACAAGATGTGCATCTAGCTTGTACAGAGTGCTAGCACGTACACCCTTAGCCAACACCATTGCACCTCTAGCCATATTACATCCTTTACTTGAGAAAGAAACTTCCACACCAGCATCATTTAGCTTACTGACAAAAAGTAAGTTACGAGCCAAATCTGGTATGTGTAGTACACCACCAATCCCTTTGATTCTTCCATCAAGGAATTGTATTTTGACTCTTCCACGACCAACAATCTCCAATGTTGAGTCACTCGCTAGGTACACCTTTCCACCATCATACTTCCCGTACTTAGTGAAAAATTCTCTATGAGACATCATGTGAAAAGATGCACCTGAGTCAACTAGCCAAACATCATCTGATGCCTGAGTTGCCAAAGCTGCAATGAATGCATCTGCATCACTATGAGAAGAGTCATTGTCTGAAGCGTTACTCTTATTCTTCTTCTTCTCCTTAAAATCCTTTCGAATATGACTAGGCTACCCACAGTTCCAACTTTTCACCTTGGAATTTTTACCAGGAGACTTTGATCTCCCTACAGATTTAGATTTGGACTTCTTTTCCTTCTTCTTTCCTTTCTCCTTTGATCTACCTCAAACAACAAGGGCCTCTTTGGCCATCTCTGAAGACTTCCTCTGTATCTCTTCGGACAACAATGAGGAAACAACGTCTTCCATCTTGACAACTTCTTTGAATTTTCAGAATCCTCATTACATCTCCTGAATTCCCAGGTACACATACCCTAACTTGTTGTTGCATAATTTCATCATTTGCATCATTCATTTAGCCTACATTGTTAGGTTTTGTAAGTTAAATGCTAAGTTGTCATATCCAAGCTTTTCCTTGGTGGTGAACCCCTTAAAGCCTAAAAGAACCCTTACTAGGTCTTCCTTGTTGAGAATTGAATCACCTTTGAGGTGGACAATCAATCCAATTAGGGTTCCTAGGACATTATTGAATGACAATAGGAGAATAAGTGGGTCTTTTCCCCCACCTATTTTCACCATTGTTCAACATTTAATCATCACTAGGTGGTAAAATATCACAAATGGACAACAAACACCATGGTATGATATAAACCAAGGTGTGCAAGGTCATCCATCTATAAAAACGATATCCATAGAGAAGGAATGTCCTAAGTCATGTACTAAGGGTCATATTGCCCCAGTCTTTTTGTCAAGACAAACCATAGATATCAATCAAATAAAAGATAAGTCATTAGAAATCATAACTCTTATAAATCCTTTGTGCCTGACATCCTTGAGGTGGCTAGTAACTTGACTAAATAAAATCCAAAAGATAAGACAAAATAGACCAACAAGGTCAACATCCATTCAGATTGTTTGCCAATAGTGTGTGTCAGTGTGTTAACGGCCAAAGTGAGTGATAGGTTGATTTTTTTGACAAAGTTTTGTTTCAAGAAAAAGGAATGTATGTTGTATAATATGTCAAGTTTGGTTTCGATCATGTGACTACATGTATAAGGAAAATGATATTGAGATTATATTGTTGATGATTAGGGGTTGGGGTTTGATTATTGATATGGGGGGGATTGTGAGAAGGTGGTGGTGGAGGATTATTGCATGTTGGTTCTGAATGTTGGTTTGAGGGTTAGAGGTGAATGCGTTATTGTGGGGAGGTTGGTTGTGGGTGATTTGTTGTCGAGGATTAGGATTTTGTGAATTGTTAGGGGGTGGTGGAGGTATGTTGGTGTTAATGGGTTGGGATGTATTTTGCAAGATGATGTAATTAGTATGAATAGATGATATGGGAAGAGGTTGTATGGGTATGGTTGGGCTAGATGGAGTATAAGTGACATTAGCATTAGGAGGGATAGTGACCCTTAGATGTGATGTAAGTGGGGGTATATTATTGAGGAGTTGTGTGGAGAGAGGAAAATTTGTGTTTATGATGAGAGGTGTTGTGGTATTTGAAGAAAGTGGTGGGTTGGTGTTAGATGAGATTTTGTTTATGGAAGAAGTTATGTTTTTTGATGAAGGTATATTAGATTGATTTATGTTGGTGGAAAAAGGTATGTTGTGGTCCAATGAGATGATCGAAGAAATTATTGGATGATGAGGGATTGTTTGAAGGATCACTAGCCCTTTCTTGCATGATATTAGCGATGGAAGGTATTTGGCCCCATGTGCTATGAGGCTAAGGACAAGGTGGTCTTTGTCAAGGAGAATAATTTTCTCCATTATTTCTTGGTTGTAAGGGTTATTGGTGAATTCCCTTAATCTAGGGGACTCTTTTGGAGTGTCTACCATGTCTTAATGAGGGGTTGGTGGTTGAGATGAAGTGATGTTGAAAAAGGCCTCTCCTTGAGAATCCATTAATTTATTTTCTTGAGATCTAGTGATTGGCATGCAAAGAAAGGACTCTATGAGAGATTGAGGATGTGAACTTTGGACTAGGTTTAAATTTAGATTTGTGATGGAATGGTTTAAATGATAAAGGTTGTGAATTAGAATGACGTTAGGATTGATTTGGAAAGATTGATTTAGGATGATTGATTTGATGATGTGTTTAAGGGTGATTATGTGGCTATGATAAAATTGGTTTAGGATGATTGATTTGATGATAGGTGACCAAAGGTTGTGACCTAGATCCTTGGGATGGATGATTTTAGGATCTAGTTACTTAGGATAGGCTAGTTCCCAAGCAAGGGTAGCTGAAGATGATTTTGAAAAAATGAGAAAAATGGAGGCACTCCTTAGGCTAAATTATCCAAAAAGGATGGTCTAACCAAAGATGCAGCTTAAGATAGGAAAGTTCTTAAGCTACCCTTCGATTAGAAAAGATGATGAAGGATCTAGATTGATGAAAAATTTGATTTAAAATGATGATGATAAATGGTGATTTTAGGAAGATTTAAAGGATGTATCCTAAAGTTAAATTTGGATGATGACATGGAAGGGAGGGAATGATACCAAGTCCAAAGTGTTCAAAATGATGAGTGATTCTAAGGTTGGCCTAAGTCCAAGGAGGGGGGTTGATTTGAATGATAGGGAGGGTGGGGGTTGATAATGACAAATTTCAGGTATGAAGATTGAGGTATTGATGATCATAAGATGATAGAATTGAAGACTATGTTAGACTAAACTAGGGAGCCCTAGGAGATCAAAATTAAAGACTCAAATTTTGTGACAAGATGTAGGCACAATTTTAGGAAGATACAAGTACAACAAGATTTGACAGAGGTGATTTGGGATTTGATAGAGGCACAAAATTCGAGGCACAACAAGTTTTAAATGAGGTGCAACAAATTTGTTCTTAGGTTTTATTCTATAGTCTAGGTGTTTTTGGCAACAGATTTAGCAAACAATAAAACACATTGGCTAAATTTGGATGTTTTTTGATGTTTTTAAAGGGTATGGACAAATCCTCAACACTTTGATTGATTCATCTTCACGGGTTTCACACAAAAATTCACTCCAAGCACTTAATTACAAACCCCAAGCTCAAGTAGGATTATAGATTAATGTGGGCCCACCACCCAAGAAAGCTTGGGTGGTTCACTGGAGCACCCTTTCTCGCAAAGGCAAATAGCTAGAGATCCAGTGGAACAAGGTCATCAATGGATGCCATAGGCTCACCTTCTCTCTCTCCTTGGAAACTATCAAAGTTCACCACAAAGATTTCTATCTCAACCTAAGGGAGTATGATCCACACCCCTTGCACCACACTAATATATCTTCAAATAGATTTCTAAGTTTACAATATTTTTCTAGGGAGTCATTGATATACGTAAGGTACTTGAGGCCCAAACTGTGAACACTAGTCTAGCACAAGAATGGATCGGGAGCTTCAGCAAGGTACTGAGAACTCGAGCCAATCCTTCACTCCTACCCTAGAATCACCCTAGGCAATTAGAGCTCCACCAAAATGATGTAGCTAGATTGGGGTACAACTTTAGTTCTCCCCCATTTATATACCTCATCAGTACACTTGCTTGAGATAATCATCTAGGGTGATAACATCTCTAGGCAGGTCTCCTAAAGGTAAAGGTACACTAGGTGTTTTTGATCCTCAAGGTCGCATGAAGTGCGAGGGGAGAGTATACACACAAGCTAGCGACCTTATGTTTACCTAAAACATTAATCTAAAGAAAATGAAGAGATGTAAAAATTTCTTATCCTTGAGATCACACTAGGTGCAAGGGGAGAGCATACGTCTATTGCACCCTTCCAAGCATGACAAACAAATTAATTAACCCACGACTCTAATTTAGTGCCTAAATTAGTGGTAAAATAAAAAGTCTTGGTCAAACATCCTACAAAACTAAATATTAGTAGTTTATAGTATTAGCCTTTAACGATCGAAAAGCTACACCACTCATTAGTCCAAGCATTAGCTCAAAAAATGCAAATAAAAATGGAGGCACAATTTTACAAAGAGCAAAATGCAAGTATCAAAAACTAGAATTTTAGAATCTTAATAGAGAATAGAGGTGCAACAAAATGAACAAAATGGTTCTTCCGTGAAACTAGGTGAAATAATGACCCTTAAGATTAAATACTGATACTTGGTTAACTATATATAATGAAAATTAGGGTACCTATTGATATATTCTCGAATGATTAATTACCAAAAACAACAAGATGTGCCAAAATATTGCAAAGAGGATTAAACTAGTTCTATCTTGAACAGAGGCACCAAAACTATGACTAGAACTGCGCCTACGCTCAGAGACCTAGCTAACTCAATTTTACCCAAAAATGACAAGAGCACTGCTTTAATCTAACAAAAAAATGCAAAATACCAAGATCTCTTTGAATATATAATGATGCTAAAATGATAAAAACTAATTTAATGATACTTAAACTATCCTAATCTAGTTGAGGATAGAGGCACTATTTCCTAGGATGGAGGTGTAGAAAGTCATTGTGCAAGCGTAGCAACATAAGTGTTTTGAGTCGTGGCACAAGCATAGCAGGTTTTAACGCAAGTGTTGAAAACTAGACACAACCTAGCAAGTGCAAAAAATGAGACAAGATATGAGGTTTTTGACCTTTAGATGAATTTTAAAAACCCAAAATGAAATGTGAGGTAATATCTAGAGATCTTGCTTA
Organism: Sequoiadendron giganteum; assembly: GCA_007115665.2. NCBI lineage: Eukaryota > Viridiplantae > Streptophyta > Pinopsida > Cupressales > Cupressaceae > Sequoiadendron > Sequoiadendron giganteum. Next base: position 17,378,154 of record CM021110.1, on the reverse strand, counting down.
GCCTAGATAGAGTTGAGATCAATTTTAGATAGTTGTTCGTTTTATCTTGGCCTCTTAGTGTGATTTGTAGTTGTTGCAAAATAAACAAAAAAACTAAAATGTAGTAACATGTGACAAAAACTAATGCAATCTTTAAACCCTTATACAACACCAAAGACAAGCCTAAATTGTCAAATAAACCCTGCAAACACCTGAGAACTGTTAGCAAAATGATCGGCCAAAATCTTTCAAATGTGGATGTCCATTCGTGAACTAATGCATGATAAGTCGGATTGCAGGTGCCGTGGATTTGAACATGGGCATGCCAAGTTGAAACAGAGACACCATAAGTCATAATAAAGGTGTCAAAAGTCATCACAAAAGTACGATTTCACAGAGTTTGAACCTATAAACCTTTGATATCCTCCTTGATTGAGCTCAAAATGCACCCAAGTCTTATTTGATTTGCTCCAAGATTGAAATGTGGATTGCTCACAATTGCACCAACATAATATTAGCACAACTCAAGATGTTGAACTGAGAAGATGAAGACCCAATTTATAGAAAATTGGAGGATAAAATGGAGGGCTAAGATTGAAAGTTGATGGAGGGCTAGGATTGAATGTGAGGGTGATGCATGGATCAATGAATGTGGCTTGTTAGCATTGTGACAAGTGTCACAATTAGTTTCATGGAGAAGGGTGAGGTGTTTTGATACATGTGTGAGCACACATAGGAATGACACCTCATTTAATTTTGGAGGCTCTGTGTAAGATAGTGGAGGTAGGTGAGATTTGTGGCATTAATGAGACAAGATTAAGGGGTTGAGTGTGAATTTTAAATTAGGAAATAATAGTAATGATGGGGGTTAGGGTGGCTAATTAGTGATTAATTAGCTTAATAGGACGGGTACAGTTAATGAACCATGGGTTTATTAGATTAGGTGGAGTTAATAGTTAGAGAATGGGCTAATAGAGGTTAGTAGGTTAATTAATCAGGGATTAATTAACATAATTGGAATTAGACACATAGGGATTTAATGGGATCAATTAATAATTAATAATTATTTAATTGATTAGAAGAACTGTAGTCTTAGAAGGTGATAATTAATTAAATGAAATATTTAAATAATTATAAGAGGAAATGGATTAATTAATTAAATATGTATATATTTAATTAATTACAGGGGAAGAATGGGTAAATTAATTAAATAAAACTATTTAATTAATTAAGAGTAAGTGATGCTAGATTTGGGGTGACTACAAATAGATTTGTTTGAATTCTTGGATGCTTGGATGCTTGAATGTTTGGAGACCAACAACAATGTTAGCCTTCACAAAGTAACATGAACACACATAAACTTAGACATAATGTTGGATCTTGAATTGCTATAATAATTCTTTGAAAATGCTACTCTTGGATGCTCAATAGTGCTCTTGACAACTAATTGATCATAAGTTCTCCTCAATGTTCTCTAGATTGCCCTTGTTAGATTTGAAATGATGCAATAACTAGGTATTTATAAGCATTTATTCAATTTCCTAAAAATTAAATCCTAATCGCTGACTTTAAGTATTTGAATATTCAATTAATAAAGTGTCACAACCAACATATTTGAATTTGGAGCCAAAATAGGGGGACATAAGTGCCCTAGGCGCTAGTGTCCTAACCCTATTTTCAGAAATTATAAAAAGTCAAAGACAAAGTATTAAATGAGATAATTTGTTTTATGCTTGCAAATTGTAGTAAAATATTTAAAATAAGTTGAAAAATGCGAAATTTAAGAATTTGAATGCTTAATTAGATCCAATACCTTAAAGGGGAGCAAAACATAGTGTGAAATTGTCAAGGGTGACAATTTGTGACTCTACACTAACAACACAATAATGCCAATTTGGAATTTGAAATGGCATTAACAAATTATTTAGAAAATGTCTTTTTTTATTTTTTCACCAAGATGTTATATGGAATCACATGGCCATATAGGCAAGGGGTTATTAGAAAATATGTTTTCTTAGATGTATTGAATGAATGAATTTAATATTGTCCACAAGACTAAAGCAACCTATGGGGCCAAGTGTAGCAAGAAAAAAGTAGTGTGCAAGCCTCACCTCAAAACACAAGGACACCAAAAGTTTATAAGGCTCTCATGTCAAATCTTCTAGTGGGTCTTGATCAAAAAGTTCATAGCTTTATCCAACCTTGCCTTTTTCAAATAAAATATTTTGATTGTCTATTATCAATATGTCTTCATAGTTTATGTGGATGTCATTGTAGATCACACATTTCATAATATAGTGTCTTTCTATCTCTACTACACCTTTATTGCAAAATAAACATGTTCCCATTTCCCCACACCATCTGGAGCCAAGTCAACTTCCCAAAGCCAATCTTGTTATTGGCTGAAAAAAACATTCAATCCAATATGCTGCATCGAACTGTGCAGATGCTGTAAAGGAGCAATGATGCTGGACTCCATCGTCAGAAGCTCTGCAAAAAGATCTGGATCAAATTAAATCCAGGGTAGAAAACTTGGTAAGAGTTCCTAGCAGCCAGTGGAGAGGACTCGTGGAGGAAGGGGGGACAAGTGAGCTTTCCTAGAGGATATGCTGTCCGGATGAAATCCCTCAACATCCTGCAATTGCACTAAAAGTTTATAGATAGTAGCAAATAGCTCAGAATTTGCGATGTTCTGAGAATGGCAATAAGGAGTACAGTTAACCATGTGAAGGTACCAGTTGGAACAAATCATCAAACTCTCAATTCAAGTTGGGTATAGGGTGTTGGGAAAAATAGCCAGGAAGATATATTCTTGATATGGCATTTCTAAGACATTATCCACAAGAGAAAACAAAATTATTTAATGGCAAGTGCCAAACATGGTTTGAATTTGAAATGAGTTTGTCTGCAGATCCACGTGAACTTTCAACACGTTATCAAGCAATTGCCTTTTGTTCTGTACAATAATTGAAGCGTGTTCATGAAAAGTGAGGGTGGCATTAAATGCTAGGAAACAGCTGCTTTCGAGGCATCAGATCTCCTGCTTAAGGATAAACGATTTTTATTACATGACAATCCATTTAAAAAGACATTAACCGGAGATTCAAAGATGTGTGGAGATGGGTGGCATTTGGAGAACGTTTGGAAGAAATGAATCGAAGCCTCTCACATCTACTCGTCTACAATCACGTGATTTGTCTACTCTTGTCTACTCCTTAAGGTCACGATTGAGGATTCAGAATTTGTATTCATTTATGTCATAGTTGAAAGCAAATTTTATTAAATTAGGGAGTATGCAGGTGAAGAATTTAGGTGAAAAATCTAATAGAAAACACAAGATCTAGATTAGAAGATTTGATTTTAAATGGTTAATAAATTTGATAGGGTTCTTTGTGTGATTTGTCTACTCTTTAAGGTCACGATTAAGGATTCAGAATTTGTACTCATTTCTGTCATAATTGAAATTAAGTTTCGCTACATTATGCAGTATGCAGGGAAGAGTTTAAATGGAGTCCGGTGAAGAGTCTAATAGAAAAAACAAGATCTAGATTAAAATATTTGATTTTAAATGACTAATAAATTTGATAGGGTTCTTTGTGTGATTTGTCTTCTCTTTAATGTCACGATTGAGGATTCAAAATTTGTACTCATTTATGTCATAGTTGAAAATAAGTTTCACTACATTATGGAGTATGGAGGCGAAGAGTTTAAATGGAGTTAGGTGAAGAGTCTAATAGAAAAAAAACAGATCTAGATTGAAGATTTGATTTTGAATGGTTAATAAATTTGGTAAGGTTCTTTGTGTGATTTGTCTACTCCTTAAGGCCACGATTGAGGATTCATAATTTATACTCATTTATGTCATAGTTGAAAATAAGTTTCACTACATTATGGAGTATGCACGTGAAGAGTCTAATAGAAAAAACAAGATCTAGATTAGAAGATTTGATTTTAAATGGGTAATAAATTTGATAGAGTTCTTTGTGTGATTTGTCTACTCCTTAAGGTCGTGATTGAGGATTCAGAATTTGTACTCATTTATGTCATAGTTGAAAATATTTTTCACTACATTATGGAGTATGCAAGTGAAGAGTCTAATAGAAAAAACAAGATCTAGATTAGAAGATTTGATTTTAAATGGTTAAAAAGTTTGATAGGGTTCTTTGTGTGATTTGTCTACTCCTTAAGGTCACGATTGAGGATTCAAAATTTGTACTCATTTATGTCATAGTTGAAAATAAGTTTCACTACATTATGGAGTATGAAGGTGAAGAGTCTAATAAAAAATACAAGATCTAGATTAGAAGATTTGATTTTAAATGGTTAATAAATTTGATAGGGTTCTTTGTGTGATTTGTCTACTCCTTAAGGTCACAATTGAGTATTCAAAATTTGTATTCAATTATGTCATGGTTGAAAATAAGTTTTGCTACATTATGGAGTATGTAGGTGAAGAGTTTAAATGGAGCTAGCTGAAAAGTCTAATAGAAAAAACAAGATCTAGATTAGAAGATTTGATTTTAAATGGTTAATAAATTTGATAGAATTCTTTGTGTGATTTGTCTACTCCTTAAGGTCATGATTGAGGATTCATAATTTGTACTCATTTATGTCAGTTGAAAATAAGTTTCACTACATTATGGAGTATGCGGGTGAAGAGTCTAATAGAAAAAAAAAAAGATCTAGATAAGAAGATTTGATTTTAAATGGTTAATAAATTTGGCATGGTTCTTTATATGGTATGTGTGTCTTGTGATTGTGAAATGAATAAAAATAGGGATGGATGTTAAAATAGGGGTATAATAAACCTATCTTTCCTCTATTTCATTAGAAAATGAGATCTACACAATGAAATGATTATCAACCCTTTAAGTGAGTCAAGTCAAAGTGGGAATAGATGCATATTTCCTTATGATTGAAGGACAAGGGTCAGGTTCACCAAGCACTTTTGGGAGAAAAACTAAAAATAGTAAACTAACCCAATTATGCCAAATTAAACTTGAAACAACAATATTAAACTCAAAATAAGTAGAACCAGAAATATTCATTCTTGGTTACCTCTAGAAATTTACCCATAGTCTATTTTAATTGATGAATCTAATTATATAATTTACATCTACAATCTATCATTTCATTTGTTCGATTAAAAATGATCTATCTATTTATCTAAAAATTGGGCCTTAAGCTTAATTTCTTCGACAAAATTAGCTTTTGTTTTAGAAATGAAAATGGTTGTATCAATTAATGTACCATCCTTGAGATAAAAGGCTTGTCAAATCTTTCATAAAATATTTCATTTGTTACAACTATTTTTTTTATCTTTTTCTACATTGTTTGATCCTTTTCCACTGTAAGATTCAAAGCATCCATAGCTATATCCAAGGAAACAAATCCCTCTTCCATATTTTTCATGCCAAGATTAACTCGAGTTACTTGATAGTCTTGTGTAGTTCTTTGTTGACCAAAGGTGTTTCTACTTCAACAATTATTTCTCTAGGTTGACTCATCATTACAATAGAGAGGGCTCTTGGCTTCTTCTTTGATACCTCCTTGTCTTCCATGGTTGTGATAAACTTCAGGTCCAATGGCTTTCCAATTTTTCTTTTCTTTACAAAGTCTAGTTTCATCTAGCTTTGCCCTATAAGCGCATTTTGCATTAATATATATGTTCCTGACTATTGTTCTAGTTGAATATATTAATGTCAAGATCATGTTTTTATTGTTAAACTTCTTCTTGGGATACTTCTTTATGTTGGTCAATATCAATATTATCCTCCTTAGTTTCTTCAATAGATGTTACCCTAGTGATTTGGATTGACTTGGCGAAGATTGAAAAATCCCTCTCCCTTTTGAAGTTGTTCTTCAACTTATTTAACTAGCTCATCAACTTTATCATCTTTCTTCTCTTACAAAGTTGATGTGTAGTCGCAATGGGTGTTTCTAATAATGTCCTAGTAGGAGTTCAGCAATTTTTTCTAATGAGTAAGATCCCTAGGATCACCACTTGTGGTTGTTAGAAATGAATTTTCTACAAAGGTGTTGCCTACCTCTACTACCTCTTTTATTATTTTTCCTTTTCAAAATATTCTTGCAACTTGTCCAATTATTCTTCTTTGGCTTTATTTTTATTTGGAGTTGAGAAAGGTTCAATATTCCCTTCCTTTTCTTCCCCTTTCATTTCTCAATTTTTTCAATCATTAACTTTAGTTGGGATAAATTAAAATTTTCTATAGCTTGATTAATTGTCTTTACAAAATTATATTCTATTAGTATTTAATTGACCAATGGAAAAGGAATTTTATCTACATTAGATATAAATCATAGATGGGATTCAAAATATTACCATCATTCATAATCTGATCATGGATTTTCACTCCAAATTTCATATCTCTCATCTATTTGAGAGTTAAGCAGTGAAAGCTCCTCTTTATAACATCATGTTCTTTTTGGAAATCAACCCAAAAATATTCCATACTAGTTTTATGCCTATACTCAAAACCAAATTCTCTCTCCACTTTTTCCTCAGGGTTATAGCTTGTATAAGCATGAAAAAAATTCAAGTTCGAATAGGATTATTCTTCTCAAAATACTTGGCACATGTACTATATAAGCATAATTATAATAACTCAAAAAAAGGAAATCATACCATTGGATTATGTTTCTTAGTGAATTCCTTATGTACGATGATTTTCATAGAGAACTCAAGAAAAATAATCTAATCAACAAAAAATCTAGGTAGAAAGAAAGGTGCTCTAGATAGTGAAACCAAAAAATATAATGTATGTAGACAGGGAATTGGATGAGCCACTTTCCCTAGTTAGCTATTAGTTATTTTTCTTTTGATGATATTCTCATTGGTCATTCTTAGTTAATTTTTATATTATAGAGAAGATGAATGTTTTGCATTCCTTATATTACAATTGGGGATAGTGTTTGTGCACTCTTTTATATCCATATCCTTCTTCCAAAGTTCCCTCTATAGTTAATACAAGAAATGAAGCATTTATTGCTAAAATGTAGATGACATAGGATGTCATGGCGAGTTTCTTGGTGTTTAAGATAGTGGTGAGTTACAGATGCTAGTTGTCACTCCCCAATTGCAACCAATCAATGTATTCTTTGTCTTTGAAAATCATATCCATGAATGATACAATGTATAGTTTTAACTTCTCAATACTTTTTTTAACAAGGTGATCTTGTAACCAAACTCTCCTTGGAAGTCTGATCTTGTGAGGTAATTGTGTGTCACGTACTGTTTTATCAATTATTTAAATTGCAATTATTAATCATGATATTTTTAATTATTATGATAGATGATTATTTAAATTAAAATTGAAAGTGGAATTGAAATTTAAATGCAAATGAAATTATTTAAAATTCATTATTATGAAATTCGGGGTTTGTCATTGCTGATGACAAATTGAGTGCAAGTGAACGCATGAATAGGTGAACGAGAATGAAGGCGAGAAGATTGATCAGGTAAAGTCATTTTAGCCATTAAACGTTAATGAGGATGATGGAATATCACACACCACTTAGTTAATTATAATGTATTTTCGTGATGATTAAATGGTTTAAATTTTAATGGTTATTATGGCTATGCTTTTGTTTGAACGTAATTGTGAAAAAAAAATTGTTTGTTTTAAAGGGCAATTTAAATATTATTGTGAGAAAATTGATTTTATTCAATTTATTATTTCTTTATTTAAATATTTTATTTTCAGTTGAAAATAATAATGCGTTTTATTTTAAAATATTGGAATAAAATTTTAATTGTGAAAATATATAAAAAGTAAAAATTGTGTTATTGATTTATTTGTTATTTTCCAATTTTATAAATGAAAGAAGAAATATATATGTTAAAATAAGAATATATATTAAATATGGTCATTTAAATGGAAATTATAAATAAATTCAATGCGTTCAAAATTGGAATTGAAAATAAAACAACAGTTCTCAAATTGAAAAAAAATATCTTTCAATCAATTTTTCAATCAAAGATTAGAACTTGGAGTTTTGGAGATCAAGCATAAGAATTGGTTCTAATTTTAATGACAACTACATCATTCACATGAATTTGAGGTGGAAAAATCCATTTTTGGGAAGAGAACATAGGAGAACCGGTTGAGATCACTAAGAAGAACTCATGCGCATGTGAGAAAAGAATTATGTTTTGTTTATTTTATGGGAAATCTGATGATCTTCTTATTCTCCACGCGCGACCAGTATAGAGGAATAAAGTGACTTTTTATTGAAACTTTATCAACTATCTCCCATGTGCCAAAGCAGAGGAGTCTTTAGTTTTATTTCTTAATGATCTTACCTCCCATACACCAAAACTGAGAAGAGAGGGAGTTACTTATTCCCATGCGTAGGAGAAGGGAGAGTGGATGCAACCAAGAGGGGAGTTAGGCAAAAAATTGTTTGATTTTTATTGATTGTACTTCTCATCTCTCAGGCGTGGCAAAAGAAGGGAGGGAGTTCTTTTATTTTGTTGTCTTTATTCTCCTTATGGAGGCGCAAATGGAAGGAGGAGTCGGCCAAAACAAGAAAAATAAGAGATAGCATATATCTCCTTGCATGATGCGCGCATGAGGAGAGTTAGGCAGCTAGAAGGCAGAGGAGAATGCGTGGGAGAAGAGGAGGAAAAGGGCATGACCAGGAGAACTAGAATATAACAGATAATATTGTTATTTAACTTGATTCTTCTTAACTCCATAATACACAAGTAAGGAAGTAGGAGGCGTGCATAGGAAGAGAGGGAGTGGAGAGAATAGAGGTAAGTAGGAGAGACCAGAGAAGAGAAGGGAGAAGTCAGAATAGCTACAAAAAATTCACAGAGGGAATTCATAGCAGAGAGAGATAAAAGAAGAAGACTTGGGAAGCACCTAACAGGAAATTGACAGAAAAACAATTATTCATTGCTAGATTCAGGAAACACGCAGGTAGATTTAAATGAAAATTGGTTATTTCTCAAATTCACAACCTCATTGGTTATTTCTCAAATTCACAACAAAATTTAATAATACAAAAGCATTTGTAACAAAATTACAATTCAAGACTTAGGCATTATGTCACCTTAAGCTCTACAATAATGATACAAGAAATAAATAGAATAGATATATGAAGAAATCTTCCTTTGATCTTCAATCCAATTCCATATTCTCAAATTCACAAAAAAAGCGTGTTTTGGGGATCTGCGCCGACACTCATAGTGCAGAGAGGCCCCATCACCGGGCGGCCACCAGGTAGCCACCGGTCCACCATCGCCGCTGGTGGCTCCCCCACCCAGCACTGCCAGTCGGCCCAGCCCCCGGCTGGCTTCTGCACATCCCGCGTGGTCACATGGGTGACCAGGGGCTCCGCCCCAGCCCCTTGTCCGCCAGCCCCTGGTCGCATACAGGACCAGGGGCCGATTTTTTTAGCCCCCTGGGTTGCTTGCAGGCCTTATTGGCCATTCTAGAGCACTTTCACCAAATCGAGTGTAACTTTTGCGTATGGAGTTGGTTTTTCGCAAACGAGATATCATTGGAAAGCTGGTTCCGAGCTCGTTCTGTTGGTGCAGGTTATTTTTCTTGATTATGCTCTAGATTTATTTTACAGGTCTTTGAACTCAGAACTTGTTATTTTCACTTTGGAGGGCATATGTTTTGACTCAATGATCCTTTTTTCGCCATTCTTACGGCATTGGAAAGTTGGTTCAGTCCTCTACATAGATTTGAGGTCTTTTTTAATTTTCTATTTATGCATGTTTAGGCATTCTCTCCTTTTGCAGTCATTGAGGATTGTAATAAATGAACTGATATAAAGTTCCATCGGGGGGGTTTCTTGCATAATAATCTTCATTGTGTTTTGATGACTACTTACATGGGTTGTAATCTGGTTTCTTAGTTTCTTTTGGCCATATTTTGTCTTAGCTTGACACATACTAGATTCATTTTGGTTCACACTTTAGATTGAGAGCCTATGGTTAGTGGTCCGCATCGGATCCATCTCAGTTTGAGGGCCACTAAATTTGTGGTTATTGTTCCCGAGTCTGTATGGTACTTTTTCCCATGGAAGAGTTTCAGTCTTAGCTTTGACATCGGCATTGAGATTCACGGCTTCCAGATTCTGTCATCATCATATAATCTACTGTTGCTTTATGGATTCCAGGGTTGTTCCAGTTTGGAGTGTTCGAGTGTTCTGTGGCATTGGGTCTGCTGTTGCATCATTATGATTCCGATATGATTTCTTGTAGATAGAAGTATCTTTCCTTGCTTGCCAGATTGCAGTTCCAGTGTTACTCCATAGTGTTCTTCCAGTGCTTCTTTGTAGCAATCATCTCATTGTAGGGGGGGTTGTCCCACTGGGTTTTCCTTCTCTACCTCATTATTGCATTTGTACATGGGTACCTGATCAGGCCTAGTTGTCGGGACCCATTCATGCTTTCTTGCATTCATCTTAGTTTTAGGTGCATGCTTATTTTAGTCTCCCTAAGTTGCACTTATGGGGGGGTGTTAGTGTAATTAATATTTAATTACACTTGCATAACTTTACTTAGGTTTTGCTTAGGTAATAATTAGTTTACTTATTTAATAAGTAAGCTTTATTTAGTTGAGCTATTTTTAGGTCAACATTAGGGTTGCATACTTTGCTTTTATAAAGAAAATCATCTCATTGTAATATTGAATTCCTGAATAATAATATTTTGCACATCTTCATGCAAAGCTTTGTTTTTTATGTTTTTCTCTTTTGTGGAAGGTGTTTAGATTTGCATGTCTGATCTAGGGTTTTTAACAGATATTATGATATCTTTTGGAGTTTATGAAATGTTAATGAATGGATTTTTTGACTTTCTTTAGAATATAAATAAATTTATTTAAGGAATTGTCGATGTTTGGAATTAAAGAGTTTCACTCTTTACATTGAGAATCATGGTTACCACTTTCCTTTATTTTATCAACTAGGGATTTATTAGATGCCTACCATGACCATTCTCATCCTTTTCATTTTCTACTAATGATTCATCCTCTATTATAATTTTCAGAGTTACCTTGAATGGAAGAAAAAATACATAGGCAGTAAGTGTAGGGGATATATCGAAAATGATATTCCGACTTGGGTGTCTTGATGACCTTGTGTTAGATTCATAACTTTGGGCACATTCAAGAATCAAATCTAAAATTTATAATGTATTATAAAATGTGGCTATGCAGGCTAAGTTTGAGTTGACTATTATCCTTAACCTAAGAGTTGTAGAATCTCCAAAACTCCCCTCATGAAAATCCTTTAGGTCAATGTCGCCCAAATTAGTGTTTGTGATGTCTTGGACTATGGAAGTAATTTTGGAGGCTTTAGGGACCCCTTGTAATTCATGGTTCATGGTGGTAGGAATATTTTCAACCTTCTCTAGTTTTTTAGTTATGGGTATGTGCAGGATCATCATGGGAAAAATAGGCCCTTAAGTGGCAATGAAAATTTAGAAAAATCAAAGTTAGGAAACTTGACGTAAAAATTTGAATAAGTTATCTATATCATTTCAAAAATATGGAAGAATAGAAACTGTAGAAAATTGAATGTAGTTTCTAAACTACTAGATATAGTTTTTTTAAAAATAAATCTATTTGGTGAAAATTTGCAATTTCAATGTAGTAGTACTTAAATTTCAGGGAAAAAATAAGAAGTAGATGTCTATCTGACCACCCTAACCACAATAAAATGATAATATTTTTTTATAATATTTTAGATATAAGTAGAGGACTCGTCTCCTGATGTGATGCATATTTTTTTGTATTTTGTTTCCAAGTAAATAATTAATTATGATATTTTTATTACAACTTTTAAAAAACATAAAAAACTCGTATGTCTGACCACCTTAAATTGGTCAAAACTTTATGAAATTCAATTTTATTTTTTTAATCCTATAGTATGAGAAGCATAGAATGCGACACATGTTCTGGATTCAAAAAATGTGATATGGTTTGAAAGATATAGATGTTTTTCAATCAGCCTATCAATCAAGACTTTAGTTGTAATTTAAATAGAAAATGAATAATAATAATTTATTAAATTAAAAGTAAAGAATAATTTATATTGGTGGAAAGCTAAGAATCTCATTTAAAAACCCTTTTCGTTTCATCAATTTAGGGTAAAAATAAAGTCATCAGCCACATGGGCGAAGTCTAGAAAAACAAGGTAAGTTGTTAAACATGTTTTTTGTGTTGACTTTTTAGGATTGGCATGTCCTAGCCAAATTCTAAAGCAAACCCAAGGCTAATCCCTAAGTAGTAGGTTTTGTGTCAAACATATCAGATATTCGATTTTTTTATATATAATTTAAAAAAAAAAATATAGTTTTTAATATATGATTTAAAAAATTGTAGTATCCAAATCAGATATCCGATTTGAATTGGATATCTGATTTTTTTTATATATAATTTAAAAAAATCTAATATAGTTTTTAATATACGATTTAAAAAATTGTAATAAATATTTTATAGTTTATTTTAATATATCTAGTTGAGAATATACAATATAGTTTATAATTCAATATATAATATATAATTTATGATAATCTCTTAAGGAATTATGTATAATATATAATATATTATATTATTATGTATAATATTTAAATATTATTTATATATTTTAGTTAATGTATAACTATTTGTATATATATATATAAAGTTAATATATAAAATATTAAATATAACTAATTAATATCACTAATATATAAAATATTTAAATATTATCTCTTTCCCTCTCTCTCACTCCCTCCATTTTTTTCTATCCCTCTCCCTTTCCATCTCTCCCTCTCTCTCTATCTCTCTCCTCCTCCCCCTCTCTCTCTCTCTCTCTCTCCTCTCCCTTCCCCCTCCTAATTCTATCTCCCCTCCTTCTCCTCTTCTCCTCTCCCTTCCACCTCCAAATTATCTCTCTCTCTCTCTCCTTCTCCTCTTCCCCTCTCCCTTCCCCCCCTCTCTTTCTCTCCTTCCCCCTCCTAAGTCTATCTCTCTCTATCTCTCTATGCCTTTCCCTCTCTTTCCTACTCTCTCTCTCTCTCTCTCTCTCTCTCTCTCTC
>CM021110.1:17256025-17365012 GCA_007115665.2 Sequoiadendron giganteum | reverse complement strand
TCTCTCCCTATCCCTCCCTCTCTCCCTCCCACTCTCCCTCCCTCCTTCCCACTCTCCTTCCTCTCTCCCACTCTCTACCATTAACCCTTAGGTCTATGTGTGTAAAAATCGGATATCCGATTTGTGAAACTTCGATGTGTAGAGCCAAAATCAACGATATAGATATAAACTACATAATATAACCATTATTTTTTATGCTATTGTACATTGATATTTAACCATTGCTCAAGATAAAATTTTCAAAGAGTTTAATCATGCACATGAGGAACAAATTAAAATTCGATTGTCAACTTCTATATATCAAATTATCCAATAATCAAGTGTATGTCCATATACAAAAATGGCATCGACACCAACTCAAACAAATTTTTACAAAATGTGGCATATGCCATCTCAATATGTATTCAAAATTTACATCCCAAAATGTATATCTCATCCTAAACTACTAGTGGATCATCAAAATGGAGCCTCTTTGAGGCACTTGTTGGCTCTGAAGGAAGCTACACAATAAAAATTCAAACCACAATTGATATTAGTTATACTATATAATTTAAAATTGAATAATTAACATCAAAATCAATATACATTGAATTTTAATTGAACTCTAAAATTAAAATCTTGATTACCTGAAATATACGTGTCTTCAAAGGGTCAGGAGTCCTAGAATATACCAAACCAACATTTGAAATGCCAATCTATATATGTGAACAAAAACATAAAATTGATCCAAGTTAGCATACAATTATTGGTAATAGGAACATATTTACCAAACACAAAATAAAATAAAGACATACCTCTTTAGGTTGATGTTTTTCTTTATCTCCTTCAGGTGTTTCGACACCTCCTCCTTGTGGTGTTTCAACACCTACTCCTTGAGGTGTTCCAATACCTACTCCTTTAGGTAGTGTGCCACTTGTCAACAAATTTGTATGGCTCATAATTGCTTATACATAAAATTGACAAGTACATATGAAACTACCAATCTATGTCAATGTATGTATAATAAATATAAGATCTTAAAAATCTTAATTCAATCCAATTTGAGTTCAATTACCTTCCCCTTATCTAACTTTGTGCCTCCATAGTCTGGATGAGGCTGCACCTCACTCACACTAGGTATTTCCTACAAGAGGAAAATAAGATAAGAATATAAGTTATTATATAATTTCATTAATGATAATTCAAATGACAAGCAAGTATATAATATAAAATGTAAACGAGTGAGTGCAAAAATATATACTGTGTGTGTGTCTCGAAGCCAAATGAAATGGCCCTATGGGTGCTATCAGTCACCCATGTGAGATCCTCCTCAGACATCAACTATTAAATAGACCATGTAAATAAATATTAGTACTTGATACTATCTCTTATTAATATTCATTTAAAAACAAATGCAAGTTATGAAATTACAACTTAAATATTACCTATGTCACTATTCAAGCATCCCCCTCTCTAGCAGGAGAGGACTCTGTAGGGTGCGCTCCACTCCCCTACGACTGATCTATAATGTCCAAATCATGGAGGTCATAATCAGAAGTGTCCAAGGGATGCTCAGCGGGTTGTACAAGAGGACCCAATCATATCTGGCAGCATATAGTGCAAGTATGTGGCACACAAATATGTGGACCCAAGGAGGATGATGCAACAACACTCGAGCCTTCACCAACATCACTAGAATGTGGTTGAGCTACTATAGAAGCATGTAAAACAAAATTACCACTCAAAGAGTGAATAGCTTGAATAGTCTATGTGGTTGCATCTTGGATAATCTTTGGATGATATATTGGAGGTGGTGAAAGAAGGGGAGGTAGGGGAGGAAGGGGAAAATTTGGGCACGGGACTACACTAACTGCCCTTGGTCTATCCTAGGGCATACCTCCACTGAAGCCCTGGAAGGGTTTAATGTCAAAGTAGTTGACATGATGCCCTAACACAAACTCAGCATATAATTTTTTAATAAAGTAAAATGGTATAACAAAATTATTGTTCAATGATTTATCAAAAACCATACACCAATGATCCCAAAAGTTAGCTACAATGTCCCTATGCATGCACCATTTTATAGAAATTTTTGTTTTATTAACATTCACTAGCAAACAAGTATGGGGGTCAATGAATAAAGAGGTTATTTGGGCTTTGGTTATTTGGATATCTTTCACATCATCGTAAGACAATCCACATCCATAAAATTCCCTCATTTCTTCTCGCCACAAATGAAAGGAATTATGTTGGGTAGAGAGGGTTTCTATATTTTTTATTATTTCCTTCAATGTGTTTGTCATATCTCTCAATCAAGGGATTGTCCTATAAACTTCACAAATTCCCTTCAATTGCACCAATTTTTCACCAATTAAGTCTTCAATTGGTGGCTGCAGAGGTGGTGGAGTTTTTGGCATTTGTGGATTTTCATTCTCAGCCATAATACCTGATTAAAGTTAAAAAATAATTAATCTAATTGAAATTACACAATATAAATGAAATTATTGTAAAAAAACCCTACTTTTTCACACAAATCCATAACAAACTCTATTTTTTGATAAAAATACATCAACAACACTAGTTTTTAATAAAAATCCATTTAGAAACATTAATTTTTAATAAAAATTCAATGTAAACTCTAGTTTTTGATAAAAATAATAGAAACCCCTATTTTTGATAAAAAAAACTCATCAAAACTACTTCAAATTAAGAGAATCTACTTGAAAAATTGATTACAACATTTAAAAAACCAAATAGTTACCTTTGAAATCGGATATCTGATAGAAGCGGATATTGAATTTTCGCTTTTCCTTGTGCGCCCGCATACAAACTGTGAGAAATGAAGTTATAAGAGTCAGCAGTTTTTTATATAATGTTTCCACAAATCGGATATCCGATTTGTAGAAACTAGGTTTGGGCTTTGGTTCGGCTAAATGTACTGACACCCGAACCTAGAAAAGTCAACTCGACATTTCCGCGTTTTTGAGTCGATCCAAAATGTGATTTTTTTCTCATTGCGACTTTTTGGCCCATCAGGGTCCTACACATACCCTCTTGCTTGAATGTTGTAGATATTGACTGAATACTTGCTTGAATCATGAAACCCTACATAATAAATGTTAGCTAAAAACAAACATGATGCATGATGTCTTTGACATGATGCTTGATACTTGAATAATGCTCCAAAACACTTTATAATCAACTCTTGAAGGCTCTTGAATACTCTTGAATGCTCATGTAAACTCAAATTTCTATAATTCACGAATACTCAAGTTGCTAGATAACTTGATTGATTGTTAGGAAAAAAAATGAGTGAAATAACCTTGTATTTATACTTGTTTATGCCAAATTTCCCAAAATTCAAACACTACAAGGCGACATTAGATCTAGGAGAAAATAATCCTGCCAAGAATTTGAATTTAATTTAATTTTAAGCCACATAGGGCTCATATGCCAAAAGTGGCGTATGAGTCCCATTAGGCTAGGCTATCGGGCATATTTTTTAGGAAATTCTTAGATTCATGTGAAATTAGGATTGGGGCCCCAAAAATTAGGTGGGACCCATACTCCCAAGGTGGTTTATGAGTTCTAGATCTCTAAATTTGGCTATACATTCCAAAAACACCTGAATTATGATTGGATGTTGGTTTATGTTGGGATTATCCTTGGAAAGATGCATTAATTAACGCTTGTGGATGCAAAATAAGGCCAACTAAGGCATAAAGAAGTCCAATTTATTAATGAAAACCCTAGATTAGTGTGGAAGTGTAAGAAAATACTTTACAACACCCTAAATAGGGCACAATTAAGTCCACTTAGCTCACAAGGGCCCAAATAAATGTGAAAATGTAATATATGACATTTTTTGACACTAAATTTAGTGCCCACTTTAGTGAGAGGAGGAACTTGCTTCAAACTCACACTAAAGTAGATGAGACATGCATCAAGAGGGGTCCAAATGTACCAATCCTAGTAGTAGGATAGGATAGAAACGATCAAGAGGGTTGCACACGACCCCAAGATCAAGATCCTATGACAAACCAACATAGGAAAAAAATAACACACATGAAAATGATATAAGGAGCAACAACAAGGCACGAGCATGCACTGCCAAAGATAAAGAGAAAAGGGAAAAATAAAAAAAAAAGGGGGTGGATCAAGCTTCAACCATTTATCTCGCATGTTGTGGATCAAATCTAAGCTATTTGTCCAAAAATATACGCTCACTTTGAGGAAATGGAACTTCAAGTTTTCTGTTGAGTGAGTATCAAAAAGGGTGAGACACATACGCACACGGTATACATGCACTCACACACAAGCAAGGGGGTATGGGAAAGTCATGTCTAGTTTCGGCTTCCCATTCAACCAGACCAAAGCTATAGATCCTAATAACTTTGATAAGGTGCCACACAACAATGAACTTCGAGCTTCATGAGGCAATAAAAGCTTCATATGCTTGAAACTCATGAACAAACAAGATGACTCCACAAGCATGCAAAGTGTATTATGCAAGGTGGCCATATAGCTGAAATTGCAAATGCAACATAGTGAACATTCAAAGGAGTCTTGCTTAGTTCATGTCAAATATTTAACTTAGGGAACATTGTGCCTAATGTCTCCAAGAGTGGACCAATCAAAGAATAGATGATTCACAACTTAGGAGATGCAATGTGTCACATCAATCCACTAAGAGGAATATAATATGCTACGAGAGATCAGAATTTTGAAGCACATCACACCCAATTTCAACCACAAAGTGAAAGATGCATCACATGAAGTAATAAGACTACACAATGAAACATGAAATGCAAAAGAATAATGTCAATGTATGTCCCCACTTTAAAGAAATTGCTAAACACCATGCTGTGAGAAATTACTTTAAAGTAGAAAATGATAAATGCTAATAATAAAGAGGACATGAGAGCTAACATGGAAATCTTTATGCCAAGTCATATGTTTCCAAATAAAGATATGTCATTGATTGGTGTGAAAATAGGATCCACCCAATGTTGTGAGAAATGAGATAGATCACTTATTTTTCATGGCCCAAATCACTTTAATATGTGTAATAAATGATGCTAATAACAACCAAAAATGCAACCTAATTGTTATAGCAGCTTTGGGGGATGTTTTTAGAGCATAAAAAGCTATGTACCTGGCCAAAAAGTTGTTATTTTTGGGCTATGGAGGACTCATTCGCCTGTAGTGGCGAATGGGTCCTTTTAGGGTTTCAAAAAACTGATTTCAGGATCTTGTTCCTTGATGTCTGCACTCTTGATTTCCTAGTTATCAAGTTCTGGAAGTTTGTAGTTAATTTTGTAGATCTCTTAAAGAGGAAGTACAAATAACACTACAAAATAGTAAACAACTGCTCAACTAAATCACAAAGGAGAGGAGTGAAATGTTACCACCTCCACCAAGAGCTCAATAGCCAATGAAGGATAAAGAAGGCTTCAAATAGTTACTAGAGCCTCAACTGTGATGAAGGGAGGTCTCAAAAGACCTCAAGCCCATGTTACAATGGATTGCTTCATACTTGCTTTGTGGAGTTGACAGTGTTGTTGCTACAATGGAGTGTTGAAGTACTAATTGAGAGCGAAGAGAATCCTAGAAAATGCTTGAGAATGTGAAAGAATGATGGACTAAATTCTTAGAGATTGCAAAAAGAGATGAGTTGAATGAAGAAGGGATGAATTTGAAGGAGAAGAGGGAAGAATCTACCATTTTTAGGGTCATTTGGTTGAAGAGGGATGTTACAAATCGACCCCAATCATAAGTGTAACACCCCTGCCAACTTTAGATGCAGGAATCTGTTAGGGATGTAAGTGCACCGTGTAGATGTCTACGTGGCACATGTGAATCCTCGATAAATATTCTCCCACCGACACAATAGGAATATGCCAAGTGGAAGGCAAGCAACTAGCTGATGTGGAATTTCACCTTCGGATTTGGTTTTCTAAGGAGAGGATGTGTAAAAGGGGAATTTGCATGAGGGGTGCAGATTTGCTCCTATACATTTTTCCCCCACTTTAGCGAGCATGAATATTCATGAGTGCATCGGTAAATTATATTGAAGAGTTAGTAGGGTTAGAAATGTATACCTAAACAATCAAGGAATCAGATCACGATCTAGCAAGCTCGAAAATGCAAGACAAAATAAAAGACTCCATAGCCCCACAAAACTATGAAGCTGCACAAAGTATGTCGAAGGACCTCAAAACAATAATGGAAAAATCTTG
Organism: Sequoiadendron giganteum; assembly: GCA_007115665.2. Taxonomy (NCBI): domain Eukaryota; kingdom Viridiplantae; phylum Streptophyta; class Pinopsida; order Cupressales; family Cupressaceae; genus Sequoiadendron; species Sequoiadendron giganteum. The sequence goes on along the minus strand of CM021110.1, from coordinate 17,358,794 downwards.
TAGGATGAAAGAATCTTACAGGCCCAAAGACCTGCAAGAAGATACCCCTCACGATCTCTCACATGAAGGAAACCCAAAGAAATAAGTGTCTCACAGGCTCATAGACCTACAAGGAGGCAACCCCCAAGATCTCTCACATGAAGGAAGCCCCGTGAAGTATACGCCTTACAGGCTTGCAGACTTACAATAAGGTATCCCCCAATATCTCTCACATGAAGGAAACCTAAATGAAGAGGGGGTTCACTCAAGGGACACACTATTTGAAAGTGCAAGAAATATGTTCTTTCTCAAATTGATTCATCATCAAGGAATTCAAAATGAAGAAAGTGCCCCCTCATGAGGGGAAGGTAAGAGTTGCTTCCAACTTGGAGGAAAGTTCTCAAGTTCTTTCTTTACGAACCCATGATGAAGGAAACAGATTGTGTTAGGGGTCCAAGTTGGGAATGGGATTTTCAAAAAGGTTTGCAAAGATTCTTAAGAAAATATTTGTTGGCAATGAATGCATTTTCTAAAAATGGAAGTGTTATTAAAAAGGCATTGTCGCACATGAGAGGGATAACTCAAGAAAAGAAGAGATAAGGATAAGGAAAGAGTGAAAGAGAAAAAATAAGATGACAAATAAGAAACATAGGGGTGATCTAATATTTTAGGGTCAGAGTTGCTCCTAAATATATATAAGTATAATAGTAGTATATAAATGAACTATCATCAACCCCCTACTATATCAAACCATGTGAGGAATGCACGAGAAGACAAAGTTAAAATAAAAAATTGGGTCAACATGGAAGGGGATCCTAAATGCCCCCAACACTTTGCATCATCCCTAATTTTGTCAAAATTCAAAAACAAACATGAAAGAATGACTATACAAATAGAAGAAGTTTTACGACAAAAAAAATCACTCTTGTACCCAAGCACCAACAAGGGTGACAAGTGTCATCTAGGAACACATAACACATGTACGGGGGGAATACATTACAACACACATGTCTAATATAAAGATAAAGAAGAGGCCTTCCCCTAACACTCATCGACCAAGAGGTCATCCGCTTCCCACTCTAGATCATCATAAGGGGAAGGATGATGATCCTTAAGGGGAGGAGATTTCAACCCTCTTGCAACAAGGGCTAAGGAATAATCCCCCACAAGGTCTTCTTCGCTAAGCTCTTATGGAGTTAGGGTCAGCGATTTCACAAAAATTGCTTACAAGGATGGAACTTTATCCAAGGAGTTAAACATGCACTTTACTGGAGTGCCATGTTGTATCTCAATGAATGGAGAGGGTTGTGCCCGAGATTCACTTCTAGGCTCACTTAGTAATTTAGGGGTGGTGATGAACTCAGGAGAAGGCAGGGCTCGCTCTGTCACTAAGACAAAACATAACAATGCAGGGCCACCCTTCAGAGAAGGTGGGCTCCTCTTACATCCTCTATTTCTAGAAGAACCAACCTCTACCTTCTACTTCATCGAGGGATGTGAACTCCCCATAGACGAGGCAAGAGGCGTGGAGGAAGAAGAGGAGGAGAAAACCATAATAGATACCACCAAAGTATTTGACATATCTATAGGTTTTATAAAAGGAGGGATGTTTAGAAGGGACATTAGCAAGGGTGGCTCGAATGAAGGAGTGATGAATACCTACACCCTTTTGGGGTATAGTGCACTTGTAGATGGAGCTGAAATTGATACAAAGCTTGGTTGAATTGAGGCAGAGGGGAGGACGCAGCAGGAGACCCAAGAGAAAGGGAGGTCATCTCCTCATCCTTTCTTACAAGGAAGCCTAGTCAGCTACGAGAGCTTTTTGCCAGCGCTTGCATTCACATGAAAGGTGATTTTTGTGACACTTCTAGCTAGAGGTCAGAAGCCATGAAGGGAAAAAAGGATCCTGCTCAGCCATGGGGGTGTCCACCATAGTTGTTTCTAGTGGAGGGACAAACTCTTGGATGGGAGCAGGATGAGTAGGTTGATAAATCGCAAGCAGTATCAACTTTAATGCCTTGATAGCGGGGCTCTTCCTGTTTATTGCTTTAGAGAAGAAGCAGTGGGAGGCTGTGAAGGTTGAGAAATAGATGATTCCCCTTGAGGACCCTTCTTCCTACCATATCAAATGAGCCTAGGCTCTATGGGAAAAATAGGAAGTTTGAATGAGGGACGCTTAGGCTTTCCCCAAAAGGGCACCATAGGATTCTTTCACAAGCGTCAAACATAATCTGATGACACCATAGGAGGACAAGGAGTGTCAGGATAAATAGCAGAAGACAAAGAAGGAGGATCTAGGGACCACTTATCTTATTCCCTTCTATGAGCCTTGGCGGCCTCATTGTTAGCTTTTAGGCAAGTCCTATGTGAAACAACATAAGGCAATGGAGGGTATCTCACTTTTGGCATTAAGCACACTTTCTTGTATTTTTGATAGGTTCGATTCAAGAGGTCCTTCTTAGGAAGAAGAGGACCAATAGGTGCAGGCCTAATGTAATCTAAGGAGTAGCTATCATGCATAATTGGTGGTTTATAACTAGTGTCGTGAATCACATGCATCGACCCCCAATGAATGAACTTAAAGAGATTATGCACGACTAGGGAACTACATTCATAGATACTAACCAGTGTATACCCAACTTCACTCTAAATAGTTTAGACCCTAGGCTTATGTCAAACAGTAGGTTTATTGACTTAGTTCTGAAAAGAAATGACAACATGATAATACCCGGGGGAGGTACAAAAAGCCCGTTGTGCATATGGATGGTGCTAATAGGTGCATTGTACCCTCTTTGTATAGGAACTTAATTAATATAATCTCCTCAGTTATTATATTCACTTAAGACATCGGGTCAATAAGAACACATGCTACAATGTTCCCATTAATCCACACAGGGATATAGAGAGAAGATGTTTCTCAATTGAAGCTCATTGACGGGTCCTGCGAGGTGAAGGTTATTCTCGAACTGCCACTCACAAGTTGCTCAAAGGGGATAGGTTGATGCAAAAAAGAGGCCATCATGTGCACTGAATGATACACTCACAAAATCCCCCAAAGGTTGTAAAATAGATTAGTGACCCACTTAAGGTTTCATTGTGCAACACTTGCAGAACCTTCCAAGTATTCCTACTAGGGGTCGCAAGTTGGGTTGCAAGGTGAAGGCCTCACAACACTACACCTACAACACTCCTAGAATACAAGGAAAGGAACTTTCAATATAATAAAATGGAACCAAAATGGTGTTGAACCACCAAAAACATTAATTCTTACCAGGGAGAGAGGATTCCCTTACTAGGCTCTCAGGGTTTTTCACCCCAAAATCACTTGGTTTGGGAATAACACTTTTTCGTTGCTAGGTAGATATGTTTAAGGCTAAGTAAATTCAAAAGGGGGAGAGGTCTTTGATGATGGTTTTGAATGTGTGTGATGTGTGTCTAGAACTGAAAGTAAAATGAAACTAATCTAGATGTATGCAAGTGAAAATAAACAAAACTAAGCTAATGCAAACTGACTAACTATATGCCCTAAATGTGTGTTTTTTGGAAAATGACAGAGAAGGAGAGAAGGTGTGCTCCTGGAGAAATTTAGTTCCAGATGAATGCTCTAGGAAGCCTTTAGAAATTTCTTGAAACTAACAAAAGGAAACTTATGCCAATTGGGGTGACCTAATCCTCCAACCTGGAAATTCTGTCGAAACAGGTTTTGGGGAAATGGGTATCCAAAAACATAGAAACCATTTTTTGGGCCTAGCATAGGTACAAGGTCGCTAATAGGGGCGATCTAGTCCTCTTGTTGATTTCTAAGGAATTAGGCTTTGGTTTTGTGGGTCTTGGTTGATGTTTCCCTTTTTTGCAACAATTCGTGACAGGAACCCCCAAAAGTGACTTGCAACTTGTCCTTTTGTCCTTCCTAAGGCTTGAGATTTGGAGTTGAATTGAGGAGAATGTTGGTACTTCTTGTAACACTTTGTCCTTCAGCTAATCTGCATCAAAAGACCTGCAAACACATGGAAAGACCAAAAATTGTTGGGGTTAGGATATAGGGGTTTTCCTAAGTCAAACCCCTTTGTAGGTGATTAAACCCAAATGAGATAAACACAAAGGAAAGTAAGAGTGAATGATAAAATAATAGAAATGCTTACCAACCTTTGTTGATGGTTTGCAACATGCATGAGCAACTCCAATGCAGATAACCTGAAAAATCTAATGCTTGTATGCTTGCTTGTGAAGTCTTGGTTTCTTGAGAACTTGATGAATGAGAGCAAGAGATTCTAAGAGAGTAAAAATGAACTAGGAGAGAGGAAAAATGGAGGTAGAAACCCTTATTTGTACATTTGAAACACTAATTTTCTTGAAATGCAACCTAATAGGCTGACCCTAGGGTTTAGTAGGCAAGATTCTCAATGAATCTTATTTGAAATTTGAATTCTATGCTTGGAGGGACTAGGTCGCCCAAAGTGGTGACCTAGTCCTACTAGGCAATTTTTGATGATTGTCGAGAATTAATTTATGTTCAATAAAGCTTATTAGATTTTCCTCCTGAAACACACTTAGGTCAGGACTAGTGATGCATTAAAAGGGAAAATTAGTGTATAAAAAGGGTTGATTGAGGGGTGATAAGCCTAGATAAGTGTGAAAATGCAACACAACACTTTACAACACTCTGTCTTAAGGCTTAGAAAGGTGCAAGAAATAGTGTATTATTTAGGCGAATTATGTTGAAAGGGTCTTAGAAAAGTGATAAAATGTGCTACAACACTTCACAACACCTTAGTAAAACACCTTTATGTTATTGATGAATTGCAAGCTTACAAGGCTAAATTAAGGTAGTCAAGGCCAAAAACCACTGGAAAAGGCCAAAATGAGCGAAAAAGTGCCAAGGTATACACTTTTTGGTGACACATTTAGCCCCATTTAGTGAGAGTATGAACGCTATTCAAACTCACACTAAAGTAGTTGAACCATGCACGTTGAGCGGGATCTAATGCACTCATGCTACTAAGGAGGGATAAATATGATTAAGAGGGATGATCAAGCCCCCAGGATTAAGATCCCATGGCCAACTAGGCATATGTACAAAATATCACCTAAGTAGTGTTGTGAGAAGAGTTAGATCAAGCTTCGACCATTTTTCCATCTAGTTGTGGATCAGATCTAGGATGTTTGTTTGAAAGGAAATGATGTACTCACTTTGGGTTGACGAAATTTTCGGTTGTTTACTAGGTGAGAATGCCAAAAGGTGGTGAAATACATACACACGGTTGGTATGCACTCACACACAAAATGTGGCTATGGGGAAAGTCGTGTCCCTAGTTGGGCTTCCCACTCAACCGTACCAAATTTTTACTCCTTGACAACTTTGATAAGGCACAACAAGGACATGGGTGTGGTTCGTGAGACAAACAAAGCCTTGGATGCTTAGAACCCATGAGCAAGTGCATGTTGGCACTATAGTCATGCAAGTTGTATTATGCAAGGTGGCCATGTATGCACAAAATGCAAAAAAGGTGAAAGATGCAAAAAAATGAAAACTGAAAGTGTTCAAAGGAGTCTTGTTTAGTTCATATGAGGTATTTAACTTAGGGGAACATTGCATTTAATGTCTCCAAAAGAGGACTTATCAAAGGATATAAGATTCACAACTTAGGGGATGTAGTGTGTCGCAACAGACAACTAAGAGGAAAATAATATGTTGAGATAAGTCACACTTATGAAAGAAATTATACCCAATGTCGTCCACAAAGTGAGAAAACACATCAAGTGAAGTGACAAGGCTGCACTAGGAAGCACAGGCAAAGGAAGAAGAAAATGCAAATCTAGACAAAGAAATAAAAGTAAAACAGAATAGTGCCAATGTATGCCCCTACTTTAAAGGGATTGTTACACACCACTTTGTGAGAAATTTATTTAAAGTAGAGAAAAGGAAAAATGAAAAGGGAACATGAGATCCTGTCAAGCAATGAGTATCCATGAAAGGCTACATCATACAAAAAAGAAGAAGAAAGCTAAAGAGAAGGGGAAAATATGCCCCCAAAATGGAAAATACCAAACACATAAGGGATCTATGTATTTGGGATCAATATGTTTGTTGCTGCAATGTTTATTTTTAGAGAGTGAAAATTATCATCATCTCCCCAAACAAATAGAACTGGAAGCAGAGTGCAAATTATCATCATCTCCCCAAACACATAGAACTAGAAGAAGAGTACAAAGAGAGTGGAAAAAATGAAAAGAAAGAGTCATTTTGGGTTAACATGGAGGAGACATAGGATGTCTCGACGCTTTGTATTGTCCCCAAAAGGACAACAAAAAGGAAAAAGAAAAAGGACAAATGAAAAAGAGCCCCATTTTTGAGTCAACATGAAGGAGACATTGTGGTCTCAAGGCCTTGCATCATCCTCAAATGAAAGGAAAAAAGGAAAAAGAAAAGGCAAAAAGGAGAAGGGGTTCATTTGGGTCAACTTGAAGGAGACATTGCGGTCTCAATGCCTTGCATCATCCCCAAATGAAGGTCAAAGAAAAGGGAAAAGGAAAAAAAAAGGGGAAAAAGAAGCTTTCCTTTTGGGTCAACATGAAGGAGACCTAGTGGTCTCAATGCCTTGCATCATCCCCAAAAGGAAGATAAAAGCAACAGGTGAAAGATAAAAGGCAAAGCAAAGGCACAACATATAGAAGAAGTGAGATACAAATAGAAGAATGCCACAAAACATCAAACAAGACGAGGAATACATGACGTACAAATAAACGCAAACATAAAAGGAAAAAACACCACTAGCTAGGCAAGTGCACATCACTCATCAAGAAAGTCATTAGACTCCCAATCTTGCTCAGTGTAAAACTCGGGAGGGTGACTAGCGAGAGGAATGTTAGCAATTATTGAACTAGTGTCGAGATCAAAACTTGTCTGAGGATAATTATCGTGAATTCTCATAAAAGAGGAAAAGAGTGAATTCAAGGTATGGTGTACCTCTTCATCATTTTTTGCATTATCCTCTTCATCATCATCTAAGTTGATGACAATGGCAGGACAGATGACAATATTAGTGGTGGCTTGTAAAAGAGGTTCAATGTAGGAGGTATTGGATTTGGCTGTGGGGGTGGAAGAGGAGGATCAACAAGTGTGGCCTCAGGCACAGGAGGGTTGGGCTCTTCAACTTGTTCTTCCTCATGAGATTGGCGGGCAAGAACATGATGACGATGTCTACGCTTTCTTGCCTCTTTATTCCTTTTAGTTTTTCGATAAAGATGTGTGGGAGAAGGTGTGGGACAATCCACCATAGGTTGTGGATCATCTCAAGGAGGGGGGATAAGAGGAACAATGGGTGGTTCATCCACCTTTTCTTTACCTTTATAGACTTGTTTGGTGCAAGGTGGGAGAACGAAGTTACTATCATGATCCCTAGGCCTCTTGGATGATGTGGAGGAGGTTTCGGGAGCAGGTTGGCTAGGCACATCGGAGTCAAGCAGAAACATGGCTTCATCAAGGATGGGTGAGTCTGAGGTAGAAGGAGGTATGTTGTGCAATGAAAGTTTTAAGATCTTCTTGGATTTGAACTTTTAATAGGTAATAAAGAAGAAGTCCTAACTAGGGGTGATGGGCTCCATAGGTTTAGGTGAAAACACATCTAGGGAAAAGTTACCCTTAGAGGATAATGGGTTAAAATCTCTATGATGGATAATAAATATGCCATTTTTGATAGGAAACATCACGCACTTGTGAATAATGGATGTGACTGTTTTTCATAGAACGAAGCCATGGAAGGCCAAGTCCCAAGTGAAATTGGTCTGACTGGGGTATAATTGAAAAGGTAGCATCCAATGTCTTGGGACCTATTTGCAAGGGGAGGGAAATCGATCTGATCGTCGGGCATGTAAAACCATGGTGTGTTTTGACCCATGCAGTAGGCCGATTACAAACATCTTGATCAAGATTATGTAATATAAGAAACTATTCGGGGATGACATTCTCACCACATGCATGATCTATGAGTATCCCATTGGTGGGCTTATCATAGATGCAGTCAGCTATGTAGAGAGGGGCATTAGGAAGGTTTCGTAGTATATCTTGTGCAAAGAAGGATATTTAAAGAGGTCTTTTGGTTGGGCCCTTTCGATGGATAATGTCTATTGCGCCTACCATTTCAATAATAGGTGAGACATGGGTTACCGGTGAAAGAGAATCAAAATTTAAATCTTGTGAATCTACATTCATCACATCGGGTGTGGAAGTTTCACTGGACTTGACAAATGACACATTATGATTAGGCATGGGGTTGGTAAAAATATGCAAGTTTTGATTAGGGAGTGCCACTGATCTATTTATTTTAACATTAACGCTGGCAACAGATAGACGTCCTGAATCAATGAGGTCTTGGACTAAGTGCTTGAGACGTTTACATTGTTCAGTATCATGGAAATTTTGGTGATGAAAATAGCAATAAGCAGTCACATTGTAGGAAGGGGGTAATGGTTTGTTAGGATCGGGTTTATGGATGAGTGGTAAGTAAATCATATGTTGTTGAAGCAGTTGGGTCATGGTGTTATGAAGGGTGTCGGGCAAGGGTGTGAAAGTATGCTTAGGATCTCCATAATTAAAGGGCACGATGGATTTAATGGTGACCACTTGGTTATTAATGGGTGGTGGCTTGGAAGATGAAGGGTAGAATTGGAGGAATTCTTTATTCTATTTAAAAAAAGGTTGGGGAGTGGATCGGGAAGAGTTATCTGACTTCTCATCATGACTAGTAGTGGACTGTGACTCACGACTACTAGTAGAGTTATGGTAATCACAAAATTATTGACATAGGTGCATAAAGGAGGTGAACTTCACGAGGGTGAGTTTATCCTAAAGGGACGTCACAAGGTTCTCGGTAAACATCTTCTATAGATGGGTGTTTGGGATCTGGACATCAATCAAGGAATAAAGGGCTTGGTAGCGAGAGATAAAGTTGGTGATCTTCTCGATATTAGCTTGTTTACATCTCATGAGGTCGGCTAGAGTTTTCTTCGGAGCCATGTGAACTTGAAAGTGATTCATGAAAGCATCCACTAATTCATTGAATGAACTAATGGATTTATTGGGTAGGGAAGAGAACCAATCTAAGGCTGCATCTTTAAGAGTTGTTGGAAATAAGTTGGTGAGCAAGCTGTCATCAAGAGAAAAGTCACTACAGAGAGCAGTGTAGGCATTGACATGGTTAGAAGGGTCACCCTTCCCGCCATAATTTTTAAACCTAGGGATCTCTATTCCATGTGGAAAAGAAGTGTGGAGGATGTCAACGGAAAATGGGTTACTATGAACGTAATGAGAGGGAGAGTTGGATTGGCTTTGGTTAATGGAAGATATTTTTTGTTGCATGTTAGTGAAAATGTGAAATAATTGTGTAATGAGAGGGTCACTATAAGTGCTCTGAGGTGGAAGTGAGAGAGATGAAGGGGTGAGAGTGGTGGAAGGAGAAGTGGTAGGAATAGTGATAGGAGGGACAATGGAAGAAGTGAGAGGGTGGGATGCCACAAGAGAAGTAGGGATGCTAGCGGTGATGGGGGGAGGAGGTACCACACTACTAACTAGTTGCATAGTGGTTGTCACACTAGGTGGTGTATAAGTCAGGATAGAAGCTATGGTTTATGGGGGAGGAGTGCAAGGTCCTCCATGGCCAGATTGAGGAATGGGTGAAGGGGATGGCTTAGGTGCATGCTTCTCATAGATTTTTGCAATCTTCTTCATGACACTTAAGCCATTATCACAATCAATTAAATGGTGTAGGAGCTCAATGGCAATAATGGCAGTCCTTGAGATGGGTTGAAAGTTGAATTCATGTTGATAATTAGTGAGATCGGCATGAATGTGGAAGATCTTATCATGTGGGAGGTTATTATCAATATTTGTATCATCTAGATGCAAGGAATTACTAAGGATAGTTTCTAAGCCTAATGCACCATTGTCAACACCAGGAGTTGAAGTTGGAGGGATGCCAAGATCTACAACAAGGGTGTTGTTAGTAGATGTCATGGGTCCATGAAATTATTCTTGCAACTTTATTGGAAATGGAACACTAAATGCTTAGATACAAACCCTTAAGTAAATGTGAGAAAAGATGACAAAAGTTCTATAACTAAGATTCTGGAACCAAACACAGAAAGGAAAAACCAGGAAGCTTGGAAGAAAAAACTATTGGTAAATTTTTGAGAATTTGACAAAAAATAGTGCAAAAGGACTAGGTCTCCCAGGATCGCAACTTACTCCTAGTAGTACTATTTTTGTAAAATTCCTAAAGTTTTGGCTGATTTTTATGGTTTTTTTGAGATTTTTGGTGCAAGCAGAAACTGAAAATACAATTTTTTTTGTGTTTTCTTATTAAAGATGCAATGCAATGTGCAGATTTACTATGAGTTTTCACTAAATGCACTTATATCGGTAACCCTAGGATGCAAACAATGCAAGATTTCAATGCAAGGCACACTATCTCTAAGATGAAATACAAAAGAATCAGAAAGCTAGCTAATGGTCAATGGTTAGGTTCACTGAAATGAACCACCAAAAACATTAATTATTATCAAGGAAAGAGGATTCCCTTACTAGGCTCTCAGGGTTTTTCACCCCAAAACCACTTGGTTTGGGAATAACACTTTTTCCTTGCTAGGTAGATATGTTTAAGGCTCAGTTCATTCAAAAGGGGGTGAGGTATTTGATGATGGTTGTGAATATGTGTGATGTGTGTCTAGAACTGAAATTAAAATGAAACTAATCTAGATGTATGCAAGTGCAAATAAACAAAACTAGGCTAATACAAACTAACTAACTATATACCCTAACTGTGTGTTGTCTGGAAAATGATAGAGAAGGAGAGAAGGTGTGCACTTGGAGAAATGTTGTTGCAGATGAATTCTCTAGGAAGACTTTGGAAATTTATTGAAACTGATAGAAGGACACTTACGTCAACTGGGGCGACCTAGTCTCCAACCTAGAAACTCTGTTGAAACATGTTTCGGGGAAATGGGTATCCAAATACATAGAAACCCTTTTTCTGGGCCTAGCATAGGGACAAGGTCACCAATAGGGGCGACCTAGTCCTCTTGCAAATTTTCAATGAATTAGGCTTTGGTTTTGTGGCTCCCGGTTGATGTTTCCCTTTTTTGCAGCAATCCATGACAGGAATCCCTGAAAGTGACCTACAACTTGTCCTTTTGTCCTTCCTAGGGTTTGAGATTTGGAGTTGAATTGAGGAGAATGTTGGTACTTCTTGCAACATTTTTTCCTTCAACTAATCTACATCAAAAGACCTGAAAACACATGGAAAGACCAAACAATTTTGGGGTTAGGATATAGGGGTTTGCCTAAGTCAAACCCCTTTGTAGGTGATTAAACCCAAATGAGATAAACACAAAGGAAAGAAAGAGTGAATGATAACACAATAGCAATGCTTACCAACCTTTTTTGATGGTCTGCAACATGCATGAGAAGCTCCAATGGAGATAACTTGAAAAACCTAATGCTTGCATGATTTATTGTGAAGTCTTGGTTGCTTGAGCACTTGATGATTGAGAGAAAGAGATTCTAAGAGAGTAAAAATGAACTAGGAGAGAGGTAAAATAGAGGTAGAAACCCTTATTTATACATTTGAAACCCTAATTTTTTTGAAATGCAACCTAATAGGCCGACCCTAGGGTTTAAGAGGCAAGATTCTCAATGAATCTTATTTGAAGTTTAAATTTTATGGTTGATGGGACTAGGTCACCCAAAGTGGCGACCTAGTCCTCCTAAGAAATTTTTGATGATTGTCGGGAATTAATTTATGTTTGATAAAGCTTATCAGATTTTCCTCCCAAAACACGCTTAGGTCAGGACTAATGATGCATTAAAAGGGAAAATTAGCATATACAAAGGGTTGATTGAGGGGTGATAAGCCTAGATAAGTGTGAAATGTAATACAACACTTTGTCTTAAGGCCTAGGAAGGTGCAAGAGTGTATTATTTAGGTGAATTATGTTGAAAGGGTCTTAGAAAAGTGAGGAAATGTGTTACAACACTTCACAACACCTTAGTAAAACACTGCTATGTTATTGATGAATTACAAGTTTACAAGGCTGAATTAAGGTATTCAAGGCCAAAAACCACTGGAAAAGGCCAAAATGAGTGAAAAGTCCCAAGGTATACAATTTTTGGTGACATAGGTGTACATTGGGTTCACCAAAAATTTAAGAGAGGGGGACCAACCATGTCAAGGCCCTAGGTTACAAAGAGCCACGAGCGGAAGGCTACCCTAAGTTACCTCACTCTAAAGGGATACTACAAAACAAGGGACAAGAATGATGAGGACTATAAGATCCTTCTACCACTCTTCAAACCTGAAATCTAAGTCTGGGCTAGGTGAGCTAGTTTTTGGATTCAATATTGCACCTCAGATAGCTCTTTGTCTGAGGACGTAAGTGTCATTCTGATGACAGTACAGTGCATTGGCATCTCTTAGGTGTGCTAGCATCCGTACGACCAGAGGATAGAAGAGGAAATATGAACTACCAGAAAATGAGCTGACAACCTAGCTAAGTACCCCTAAATGAACAAAATAAAAATATGAAATACATGAAGTACAAGTATAGATGATAAAGTAAATTTATGAGAGCTAAAATAACAAAGATAGCCTCACCAAGGCGCTAGTTCACCAACTAGCTCCGAAAGCACGTCCACATGCACACAAGAAAGAGGGGAAAATTGTTGGGCCTGTATAGGGGTCTACCTTAGTCAGACCCCCATTTTGGTGTTTCCACCTCCATGGATAGCTAGATAACAACAAGAGAGAAATATGCGATAAAGAATTAAAGGAAGAGGAAGTGCATATAACACTACAAAATAGTAAAGAGCTACTCAAACAAATCATAAATAAGAGGAGAAAAAGTGTTCCCACCTCTAGAACCAAGAGCACACTAGCCAATGGAGGAGATAAAAGGCTTGAAATAGTCTCCACAGACTTGACTATGATGAAGGGAGGTCTCACAAGACCTCAAGCCTGTGTTGGAATGGCTTGCTTCACACTTTCTTTGCAGAGTTGATGAAGTGTTGTTGTTGAAATGGAGTGTTGAAGTGTTGATTGAGAGTGAAGAGAATGCTGGAAAATGCTTGAGAATGTGAAAGAAGGATGGACTAAATTCTTAGAGATTGAAAAAATAGATGATTTGAATGAAGAAGGGATGAATTTGAATAAGAGGGAATAATCTTCCATTTTCGGTGTTGGTTGGTCGAAGAGGGACTTTACAAACCAACCCCAATCAAAAGTGTAATGCCTCTACCAACTTCAGATGCAAGAATCCATCAAGGAGATAAGCACACCGTGCAAACATCTACGCGTCACACACAAATCCTTGAAAAAAATTCTCCCACTGATATAATAGATAGATGCCAAGTGGAAGGCAAGCACCTAGGTGATCTGGAATTTTTCCTTTAGATTTGGTTTTCTAAGGTGAGGATGTGTAAAAGGGGAATTTGTGTGAGGGGTTCAAATCCGCTCCTATACAACATGAAATATGCAAATGATGTCACCTTGGATTTTGTCTTGTGATACAAATCTGCAAACAATCATGGATTGGCCATGGAGGATGTAGATCTAGGATCCTTGAAAATAATGTATCCAATAGTTGCAAATAGATCTTCAATGCTACACTCACAATCTGAGCTCAACACACATGAATGCATTAAACCCTTGAAATGATGATATGATCTTAAATTGCTGCAATAAACCTTTGAAATCTGCCTTGAAATTCCATATGAATGCCTTTGAAATTCTTGATCACTTGAATGCTTGAATGCTTGCTAGATTGTTTTAGAAGTTTCTAGGAGAAACAAGGTGAATTAACCCCTTATCTATACTAAATTAGGAGATTAACCCTGAAATTCAAAGAATTAAGGACTATAGATTTGGAAAGAAATATAATTAAATTCTCGTCAGAGTTAAATTCAAAAAATAGGGTCTCATTAAGGGAGGACCCATTCGCCACCAAAGGCGAATGGGTCTTGGGCTAAGTTTCTAGGACCAAGCTTTGGGGAGCTAACAGAAGGCCAACAACCCATTTCAGATGAACTAAAAAAGGGGGTTTTGTTAATGGAGGACCCATTCAGCATTAAGGGCGAATGGGTCCTCGCTCAGTTTACCAAGACCAAATTTTTCTGAATGAAATAATTTGATATTTAATTTACGATTTTCAGGAAAGATCCTCAAGAGGTGTCAAAATTAAGGCCTAAATTTGAATAAAAAGAGGGTTAATAACTCCAATTAACCACAATGAATTGGGACCACCTAGATAAGTTTGAAAGTACCTTCAAAAACTTTACAACACTTAAGCAAGGTATACATTATATAATTTTTTATTGAAAAGAGGCCCATTAGGCTTAATTAAGAAAATAAGTCTTAGAAAAGTGTGAATGTGTGTTACAACACTTTACAACACCTTTGCAAATGGCCAATTAAGGAATATTTTATTTAAATAAAGTTCCTATAATAGTGTGAATTTGTACAAGACATTACAAAACTACTCCAAGACACCACTTGTTCAACTTTAATGTCAATTATCAGATGAAGCAAAGAAAAGGCTACTTTCTTCATTACTACAATCAGGAAAAGGAAAAGAGGGGTTGCCCCCAGAATAAAACTCCAAACACATGAGGGATCCATGGATTTGGGGTTAGTATGTTCTTTCTACACTATTTTTAAGAGAGCTTGGAACTATCATCATTCCCCAAATACTCATAGAACTTGAAGAATGAAACAAAGAGAGAAAATAAAGGAAAACCTTTTAGGTCAACATGGAAGAGACAAAAGTGCCTCGATGCCTTGCATCATCGAAAAAAGGGAAAAAAAAAGACAAAGAAAAGATAAAGGAAAATATTTTGGTTCAACATGGAAGAGACATGAATTTCTCGACACCTTGCATCATCCCCAAAAGGGGAAACACAAGACAAAGAAAAGATAAAAGAAAAATTTGAAATATTTTACAACATAGAGATGAATGTAGATACAAATAGAGGAATGTCACAAAGAGAGAGAGAGAGAGAGAGATATATAAAACATAACAAGACATGGGATCACATTACACACATGCAATCATATGAAAAATAAAATAATGCAAAAGACTAGTAAGGCACATGCAAGAGTCAACCTATTAGCAGGTCGTACATGTTGAGATGGAGGGTAATAAGGTGGAGGTGTGTATACATGTTTGAGGGAAAATTGAATGGAATTTTTCTAGGAGGTAGAGTCATAGGAGATATGACGTGCAATGCCACAAATTTACTAGGGATGCTAGTGGAAATACCTAAGGAAGGAATCACATTACTAGTAGGCTACATTGTTATTGTAACTTGAGGGTTGGTATAGGTAGGGATGGAGGCAATGGTTGTGAGAGAAGGAATTTGAATTCCTCCTTGGCTTGGTACATTGTTTGAAGGTAAAGAAAAACTAGTGGTTGAGGTAAGATGTTTTCCAAAAATCTTAATTATGTTATGCACAAGGTCAACTCCTTCACTTTCAATCATGTGATGTATGTTATCTATGGTAGGGATAGGAGTGGTTGAAATTTTCTCAGTACTTATTTGATTTTGTAGGTTTTTTGTCTTCATGAATTTGGATTATGTTTTCTTTTTGAATACTCACAACCATTATTTCAACATGCATAAAACTACTTTAGGGCAAAGATTTGTTAAGGGTATGGTCCATACCTAGTGAACTAGTGTCAACACTAGTAGTGATAGAGCTAGATAATCCAAGATCCATGATGATTGTGTTATCATGGGATGACATGAGTCTCAAACTTCATTTCATTGTAGTATTAGGAATAGGACACCAAGTAGAAAAGCTCATACAAGGGACAATCTAGGAAATGCAAGATGCAATGAACACAAGATAAATGTTATGCTCTAATTATAATTCAAATGAAATTAATCTAGATGCAACAAAATGAAAGTAATATAAATTCTGTAAACTAAAATAGATAACAACAATAACAACAACAAAAAAAAAAACACAAAAATGAAGAATTTAATGCTGGAAAATGTAGCTTAAAATTTGAAATGGGACTAAATCGCCTAGAGGGGCATATGAGTCCCAATCAGGGTTTTTTAGAGGTTTAAATGCTAAATGAAAGTCACTAAAAAATATCCAAAAATAAAGTAAAATCACCTATAGTGGGACTAAATCACTCAAAGGAGTGTATGAGTCCCATTTTAGGGTTTTTGCAAAGGTTTCAAAAAATTCTAAGTGAAATTTGTAGTTTCTAGTTTGTATGATGTCTAGGATAAGTGAAAATTAGATTTCAGATGAATTTCAATTATACAAGATGAAAAAATGCAACCTATATGCACTTTCAATAATGCAAAATTTAGAAACCCTAGAATGCCAATTAACTAATGTAAACCCTAATGTAAAGTTAATGTAAGCTAAATCTAGGACTATGATGCACTCCAAATTAAAAAATTAAATATTCTAAATGCAGGCTCACCAAAAAGGTGGAGAATTGTAGCTCTTATGGTATAGGACATAGAACCACCAATTTTTTTTCATTCAAGGAAACCTTTGAGATCTCAATCTAAATGTAGAAAGGGGGAAAGAGATCCTGCAATAGGGTTCTCCTATGGTATGATTAATGAATAAATAAGGGTTCACCACCAAGATAGGGCTTGGAAAGACTAGTATTATGTAAGATCTAATTACGAAATCTAATGATATGCAAAGCTTCACTAAATGACCTAGAGATGAATGAAAAACAAAATATAAAACTAGAAAAGTACAAAGGGGCACTTGGAAACCTATAGCAACTTGAATGGAGACCTAAAATGATAAAAAAATGAGTTTAATGTCCACAAGGAGTCATATGCCAGTCTGGACGATTTAGTCACAGATTAGGGTTTCTGGGTAGGAACAAAAATCTAGCAAAGATAAGTCAAACTCTTGAAAACTAGAAAATTCACTATATTGGGACTCATATGCTAGAAGTGGTGTATCAGTCCTGCTTGGCCCTTTCAAAGGATCGTGATCTGAATCTTCTCTTCAACCTCTTATCTATCTTCTCAACCTGATTTTCGGATCCAAATTGTTGAATTTTTCTCTTTAGGTTCCTTTTAATGATCTTCTAAACAAGGGGACAACTTGGACAACTTGGAAAAATTTGCAACAAGATAACTTTCCAATATTTCTCTTCAATTTATCTTTAACCTAGATCTACAAATCACACACTAAAGAGAGGGAAAAATGTTGTTTTCTTAGTGGAAAGTGGATTGCCTTTGTCAAAACCTATTTTGGTAATCAAACCTTGCAATGTAATGAAATGAAAAAGAGGAATGATGAATGAACAAAATATAATGTTGCAACTCACCAAACCCTAAGAATAAAATGCTGGAAACATGTATGAAGTGGCTAACTTGAATGTGGATCTTGACTCTTGCTTGAATGTTGAAGATCTTGACTTGAATGCTTACTTGAATCATGAAACCCTACATCACAAATGTTATCTCAAAAATAAACATGTGCATGATGACTTTGACATGAAGCTTGATACTTGAATAATGCTCCAAAATAGTTGATAATCAACTCTTCAAGACTCTTGAATGCTCTTAAGCTCTCTTGAATTCTCTTTTAAACTCAATTTTTCTATCATGCATGAATACTCAAGTTGTTAGATCACTTGATTGCTTTTTATGAGAAAAATGAGTGAAATAACCTTGTATTTATACTTGTTTATGCCAATTTTTTTGAAATTACACTACAAGCTGACATTGGATCTAGGAGAATAAAATCCTGCCAAGAATTTAAATTTCAAATGTAGAAAAATGCATAGGGTGCCTTATAGTTTAGGACATAGAGCACATCCACTTTTCACAAGCCTCTCACTCAAGGATAACCCTAGAGATCTCAATGCAAGGGAGAAAGAGATCTTGTTGTAGGGTTGTCCTAAGGGCTGAATATAAACTAATGAGGGGTTCACCACCAAATTTAGACTTGGAAAAGAAAATTAAATACAAGATGACATGTAAAATTATCCTAATATGATGCAAACTTGAATTAAATGACCTAGAAATAGAATAGAATGTGTTCACCTGGAAATTTGGAGATGGTTGGAAGGAGGTCGGTATGGAATTTTTACCTTTAATGCTAAGTGGGACTCATTCGCCAAACTAGGTGAATCAATCCAAATTTTTGGTTTTTGTGCGAGAACAAAAATCTGCCAAATGGGTATCGAGATTTGCAAAAGTTAAATTTTGACTGAAACTAGGACTCATTCACCAGAAGTGGTGAATCAATCAAGTTAAGTTTTTTTGAAGCTTCAAAATCTGATCCTGCTCTTCTTTGTCTTCTTTTTCCTTCTTGATTGATCTCCAGATTTGAAACCATAATTTGCAACCTATAGGTGATCTCCGGATTTGAAACCATAATTTGCAACCTATAGGTGATCTCCAAGTATCTCCAATGCTTGATGACAACTTTGACAACTTTAACAACTTTGTTCCCTTTGAAACTTTTTATCCAATATTTCTTCTTAGGAAATTTGCAACCTAGACTTACAAATAGCACTCAAAGGAGAGGGGAAAATGTTGGGGGTTATTAGAGAGGGGGTTTTCCTTGGTCAAACCCCGTTTTAGAAATCAATCCTTGAAATGAAATCGAATAAGAATGGAGAATGATGAATGAAAAAATGACAATGTTGCAACTCACCAAACCCTTGCAATAAAGTGCTGCAAATATGATTTACATGGCACAATGGATGTAGATCTTGACTCTTGCTTGAATGATGTTGATCTTGAGTGAAATGCTAACTTGAATAATGAAATCCTACATCACAATTGTTAGCTCCAAATCAAACATGATGCATGAAGACTTTTAAATGATGCTTGATGCTTGAATGTTTCTCTAAAATGCTTGATAATCAGCTCTTGAAGACTCTTAAATTCTCTTGTGAACTCAAAATTTCTATTATGAATGCTCTCAAAAAGGTCTTAGATGATCTCATGAATGCTTAGGTGAAAATGAGTGAAAGAACCTTGTATTTATATGTAATTATGCAAGAATTCCCAAAATTACAACACTACAAGTTGACATCAGATCTAGTAGGATAAAATCTCACCAAAAAAATTAATTAAATTTAATTTTGAGCTAAATGAGACTCATCCACCCAAGGTGGCGAATGAGCCCCATTAGACATAATGTATGGGACCAAAATTCAAAAGTGCTTAGAAAGGTGTGAAATTGGGTTTGGGACTCAAAAATCTAGGTGGGACTGATTCACC
Organism: Sequoiadendron giganteum; assembly: GCA_007115665.2. NCBI lineage: Eukaryota > Viridiplantae > Streptophyta > Pinopsida > Cupressales > Cupressaceae > Sequoiadendron > Sequoiadendron giganteum. The sequence goes on along the minus strand of CM021110.1, from coordinate 17,339,545 downwards.
CAAGGTGGCAAATGAGTCCCAAATCACTAAATCTAGGCCACACAAGCCAAAAACACCTAAATTATGATTGGGTGATGATTAATGTCATGATTATCCTCAAAATTATACATTAATTAAGGCTTGTCAATGTAATTTAAGGCCAATTAAAGCATAATGAAGCCCAATTATTAAATAAAACCCTTAGAGAAGTGTGAAAGTGTGTTACAACCCTTTACAACACCCAGGAAAAGGCATTAGTTAAGCACATTTTGGTTAAAAATAGGTTCATTATGTTAGTGTAATTAATTAATTAATTATTACACTAGCATAAGTTAACTTAGGTTTTAATTAATCATATTAGTCCTAAGTTGCATTTAATCATTTAATAATGTTGTTGAGATAATATCCTCTTCTAGAAGATGAGTTGTCTTTTCTAGAACTTATCTCCATCTTGTTATCATTCCCTAGGTAGTTGGTTAGGGTTTCTTGTTGTCACATGAAGTGTGATTTGAACACTTGGCAACATCCTTTGCATTTTAGGTTTAGCACTTGCCTATATAATCAAGCATATGTAATCTTTGTAATCATCCATCTATTAATCAATCAATACTTTCTTTGTGGTTGAATATTTCTTCAAACTCTTGTTTGTTTTCTCCATTCATTCTCTTTCTTGTGACAGGTATCCATTTGCATGCAGGTGATCTTGGAGTCTGAAGTTGGTTTTGACAACTTCTACATGGTATCAGAGCTTTCCTGTTGCATGCCTGTTCTTGTTTAAAGAGTTTGGAGCTATTTGGAACTACAAGAGTTTGTTGCATGCCATTTTTTATTGGAGCTGTCATCATATTTGCTTCAAAAATCCAGTTTTCACTCATTTGCAGGAAAAACGATTTGTGGGTTTTGTAGCCAGCGTCAAAATTTGAACTGAGTATATTTTAGATTTTGCATATCTTACACAGATCTGGAGAAAATCATAGGTTAAAAAGCGTCGGGTGTCATTTTTCTCCTGGCTGAAAGTTAAAAAAATCTTTTTTTTCATCTTATGCTTGTTGGATCAAGAAACGATTTCTCGGTTTTATTTCTAGCATCAAAATATTTCTGGGTTTCTATTTTTGTCTACAAACAATGAGTAGATTTTCCAAAAATCAAATTAGAAATAAAAATTTTTGCCAGAAAACCTGTTTCCTGCAGGATAAATTTAGTTTTTATTTTATTTGAGAGTATATATTGCTGTTTTATGTCATGGATACACATAATATTGCACCCTTTACTCCATTCAACTATTTTGGTTGGAAAAAACAAATGGAGATTCACTTGAAACATAAAGGGTTGTACAAGGTAACCATGGGCACAAAAATTGAACCTACAGGTGCTGCTGAAAAGAGAAAGTGGTTTAATAGGTGTGATGAAGCTTATGGTACATTATGTCTATCTCTTTCTTCTGACCTTCTTTTTCACATTGAGTCTTGCACTACACCCCATGCGGTTTGGACTACTTTGCAGTCTTTGTTTGCGAAGCAGGATACTATGAGAGGGTTTCAGTTAGAGAATGAGCTTATTGGCTTAAATCCTAGGGATTTTGACAGCATCCAGGAGTTTTTCACCAAACTCAAGTCTCTTAGATTGTAGTTGTCACAGTGTGGTGTTCAGAAGGAAGACTCTCAGTTGATATTGTCCATTCTTTCTAAGCTTAGACCAGATTATTCAATTTTTGTTTCTACCTTTTATGCTACTAGGGATGCACTTGGTACTAGCTTTACTATGCCTTCTTTTGATGATTTTGCATCTTCTCTCACTTGAGAGCAGACCAAGTTGGCCAATATGGGCAAGTTGAAGCCCTCTTCATCATAGGCACTTATTGCATCAAAGGAGCTCAGAGATCAGAAGGCTTCTATAGGAAAAGGAATGAAACAAAAACAAAAGGATTCCAAATATTATGAGCAACAGAAGGAGTCCTCAGATTCATCATCCTCTTTTAAAGGGAAATCATTTAGGAAGGAGAAGGGCCCATGTGCATATTGCAAGAGAGAAGGACATGTAGAACATAATTGCTACAAGAAGGACATTGATGAGTTGAAGAATCTTCTTCAGAAACATCAGATTGATTTTCCTTCTAGGATGTGTGCATCATCTCCTTCCCCTCCTTCTTCTTCTTCTTCTTTTTCTTCTTCAATACAACATGATAGGGGTACAGCTGGTTTACATACTTCATCAAATATGAAGGGACATGCTCTCTGTGCTTCTTCGAGTCTTGGATCAGGGAGATGGCTTCTAGATTCAGGAGCATCTCATCATATGGCTTCTACATAGTCTATGTTCACTTCCTTTGAGTCTCACACTATGTCTCCTATTTTGATGGGAAACAATACATACATGAGTGTTACAGGGAAGGGGTCTATTAGTTTTGGGGACAACACTTTTCAGGATGTCTTGTGTGTTCCTCATTTGATGAACAACCTTCTTTCTATATATCAGATCACACATGGAGGCAATGGGAGGTCTATGGAGTTCACACCTGATTAAGTTATCATTAGAGACTTGGAGAGTAGAGCAGTTATTGCTACTGGGGTGGTGGATCACTCATCTCGGTCGTATTCCTTTGCAGATTTTTCTTCTAATGGTGCTTCTGTTCCTACAGCTATTCATCACACTTCTAGTGTGAATCATCATTCAAAGGAGAAATTTGGCTTCTTGAACATTGGAGTTCTCACTTCAGATCTTGTTCTTGAGTCATCCTTTCCATCTCCTCCACCTACTGTTGCAGTTGCTGATACTTCTATGACTACAAATGTGGTTTCTTCCATTTTAGTGCAGTAGGATCCAGTTGATCATCCATCTTTGGAGGTTCCTATTCAGTCTTCACCCACTTTGACTTCTTCATTTGTTGAGGTCATACCTACTTCTGTGGAGACATCTTGGGCTACACCTACTTCACCTTCAGAGATTGCTTTCATTCGGCCTCTTCCCTTTCACTTCTTTTAGGAGATGCAGTTTCTTCAATTCTTTTGGAGCTACTTCATTCTGGGGGGGATCTGTGGTCTATTTCTTCCTCTCTTTTGGGGGGTTTCTTTCAAGTATCTTTGTGATGGATGGTGTACTTGGGGGGTCCTATGGAGTCCTCCATCTTTCATCACTTAGTTTCTCTTTGCATTCTATTTTGGGGAGGAGTTTTGTTCCCACTGGGTTTTCTCCTTTGCCCCAGTTAGTTTAGTTTGCATTGCATTTGTACTTGGGTACCTAAAATGGCCATCAGTCAGGACCCATCATCATCATGCATAATCATTGCATTTTTTATTTCCTCCCTAAGTTGCACTTATGGGGGGGTGATAGTCATTACATTTTTTATTTCCTCCCTAAGTTGCACTTATGGGGGGGTGTTAGTGTAATTAATTAATTAATTAATACACTAGCATAAGTTAACTTAGGTTTTAATTAATCATATTAGTCCTAAGTTGCATTTAATCATTTAATAATGTTGTTGAGATAATATTCCCTTCTAGAAGATGAGTTGTCTTTTCTAGAACTTATCTCCATCTTGTTATCATTCCCTAGGTAGTTGGTTAGGGTTTCTTGTTGTCACATGAAGTGTGATTTGAACACTTGGCAACATCCTTTGCATTTTAGGTTTAGCACTTGCCTATATAATCAAGCATATGTAATCTTTATAATCATCCATCTATCAATCAATCAATACTTTCTTTGTGGTTGAATATTTCTTCAAACTCTTGTTTGTTTTCTCCATTCATTCTCTTCCTTGTGATAGGTATCCATTTGCATGCAGGTGATCTTGGAGTCTGAAGTTGGTTTTGACAACTTCTACACATTAGTCTCAAATACTTAATAAAATATTAGAAAAGTGTGAAAGTGGACTACAACACTTTATAACACCTTTACAAGGCACAATTTAAATGCATTTTATTTAGTTTCCAAGGGCCCAAGACCTAGTGTTAATATGTCAAACACCTTACAACACCAAATCAAGACAAATTTTAAGCTTAATTTAACAAGAAGGAGCTAAACTAGTGTGAAAATGTCATTGATGACATTTTTCAACACTATATTTAGCTCCCATTTTAGTGAGAGGATGAACCTGCTTCAAACTCACACTAAATTACATTGACATGCCTCAAGAGGGGTTCAAATGCACCTACGGCGACAATATAGGATGACAACGATTGAGAGGGGTGATCAAGCCCTCAGGATCAAGATCTCATGACAAACCAACATAAGTACAAAAGAACAGACATGAGAAGGATATAAAGAGAATCATAAAATCACAAGCATACACTGCTAAAGACAAAGAAAGGGAAAATAAAAAAAAGAGAAGGATCAATTTTCAACCGTTTATCCAATGTGATGTGGCTAAAATCCAGGTTTTTTGTCTAAAAAATACACTCTCACTCTGAGGAAATGAAACTTCAGGTTGTCCGCTGCGTAAGAGATCCAAACAGGTGAGACACATACAAATTCACTCACACTCACACGCGAGTGGCTATGGGAAAGTCATGCCTTGAGTTGGGCTTCCTCTCAAAAAACATACCAAGGTTATACCTTCTAATAACTTTGATAAGGTGCCATGCAAAATGAGCTTTGAGCTTCATGAGACAAGCAAAAATTTGCATGCTTAGAGCTCATGAACAGTGAACTTTGAGCTTCATGAGGCAAGAAAAAATTTGTATGCTTGGAACTCGTGAACAAACAAGATGGATCCATAGGCATGCAAGATGTGTTAGGCAAGGTGGCCATGCAAAAATAAGGAATTTTCAAAGGAGTTTTTTTTAGTTCATGCGAGGTCTTTATCTTAGGGAACATTGTACCTAATTTCTCCAAGATAGGACCAATCAAAGAATAGAAGATTCAAAACTTATGGGATGCGGTGTGTTGCATCAAGCCACTAAGAGGAATTCAATATGCTAAGATAGATCACACTCTTGAGGAACATCACACCCAATGTCACCACAAAGTGGAAAACGCATCGTATGAAGTAAGAAGACTAGACCATGAACCATGAGAAATGAAAAAGAATAATGCTAATGTATGCCCCCACTTTACAAAAATTGCTAAACACGGAGAAATTACTTTAAAGTAGCAAATGAGAAATGCTAACAATAGAGAAGACATGAGAGCTAAAATTGGAAATCCCTATGCTAAGTCATATTTTTCTGAGTAGAGCTACATCATGCAAGAGCAAAGGGAAAAGAGAGGGTTTCCCCCAAAATGAAAAACACCAAACACATAAGATATCTATGGATTTGGGGTCAACATGTTCTTGTTACAATACTTTTTTAGAGAGCTCGAAACTGTCATCATTCCCTAAATACTCATAGAACTAGAAGAATGATACAAAGAGAGTGAAAACAAAGAAAAACCTTTTGGGTCAATATGGATGAGACATGAATGTCTCAACACCTTTCATCATCTCCAAAAGGAAAACACAAGACAAATGAGAAAGATAAAGGAATAGCGAAAAGATATATGATATAGAGAAGAATGAAGGTACAAATATAGGAATGTCACAAAGAGAGAGGACATAAAAAATAACATCATGGGGGATCACATCACGTACATGAAATCATACAAAAGAAAAGGGAAAACAAATTGTGTAAAAAACTAGTAAGGCAAATGCGAGTCAACCTATGTGCAGGTTGTCCGCATCCCAATTGTGTTCATCATATATAGAAGGTAGAAAACTAGCCAAAGGGACAATAGAAAGTTTCGAACTAGGGACATTACCAAGTTCAACACTCTTCCTATAATAATTATTGTTTAATCTCATGGAAGAGGAAAACAATGTATTCAATTCATTATGCACCTCTTCGTCAATTTTAGCAACCTCCTCATCATCATCTAAATTAATCACAACAAGAGGTCAGATGATAATGTTCAAGGAAGGGTTCAACTCTTGTTGGGGTTTTATTATTAGACTGTAATATTTTGGTTTTGGGGGAGGCTTGTCATGCATTGATTTAGTCAAGTTTGGATTTTGATTTTCTTTGTTTATTTCTTCATTGAACTTTCTAGCAATGGCACGATTTCTACGCCTATTCTCTCTAGAACCTCTATTTATTTTAGTTTGATTTTCCAATTGTGTTTGTGTAGGAATGGGTTTATCAACCATAGATTTATTTTCTTCTCTAGGGAAAGGAACGAAAGGAACCATGAGGGGTTGTTCAACCACTTTCTCTTTAGGCTTGTAAACTTGTTTGATTCTAGGAGGTGTGGAAGTTTCATCATCTCTAGGTCTTTTGGAATATGTTGTGGGAAGAGTTAAGGTAGGTTGATATTTATTTTGTGTTATGTCTTTAGGTTCAATCATGGTTTCTTCAAGGATGGTGGGATCAGTTGAAGGTTCAGGCATGTTTTTAAGGGATAATTCTATGATTTTTGTTGCATTGAATTTTTGATAAAATTTGAAAAAGAAGTCTTCACAAGGTCTGATAGGTTCCATAGGCTCGGGCCAAAAGAAATATAAGGAAAATTTCCCTTTTGTCAATGCAGGATTAAATCTACTATGATGCACAATATAGATATCATTTTCAAAGGGAGACTTTAAGCATTGATGTACAACCAAAGGGATTGTTATCATGGAGCAAAGCCATGGGTGACCTAGGTTCACACGAAATTGGTCCAACTACAAGATGATGGAGAATGTGAAATCTAACTCTTTTGGTCCTATCTATAAAGGTAGGGTGATCGATGCTATCATAGGGAAAGTAAAACCATGATGCGTCTTGATCCATTCTCTCGATTTATCATATATTTCCTAGTAAATTTTATGCACATACTAATAACTCGAGAAAGTAGTCTCAGGAGGATTTTTAGGTTGGCCCTTATGCTGTTAAGTTTTGACCAATGCAACCAAACCATCGATAGGATTTTGTTCTTGTTGACCCATAGGATTTTTTTGAATTACATGTCTATGTTCTCATCATCCGTGTCAACATTCATTACATCATTCTTTGTAGTTTCAGTAGCTTTGACAAATGAAATATTATGTTTCGGCATATGGGGTCGGTAAATATTTGTAAGTTTTGGTTAGGAGGGGCAATAGACTTATTTCCTTCATGATTAACACCTCCAACGGAAACATGACCAGAATCAATGAATTATTTCACAAGATGTTTAAGAAACTTGCATTGTTTCGTATTGTGTCCATTTTGTTAGTGATAAAGGCAATATGCATTTGATCTAAAATTCAGAGGTAAAGGATTATTAGGATTGAGTGTTTTAATGGGAGGCAAGCTAATCATCTGTTGTTCTAAAAGTTGTGTCATTGTGTTTTGCAGGGTATCAAGTAAGGGAGAGAGTTGTCTTTTTGAGTCCCCATAGTTGAAGGGTGTTGTGGCTTTGATAGTGGCTACTTGGTTATTGACATGTTGGGTTGTTTTTTGAGGGGGATTGAATTGAAGGAAACCTTTATTCTATTTTCTAAAGGGTTGAGAAATGTTTCTGTTTGTGGACTCAAACTTCTCAGTTCGGCTAGGGGTGGACTTTGCATCTCGACTACTAACTGAATTTTGATAATGAAAGAGGGCAGTACACAAGTGCATTAAGGAATGGAATTTCACCATGGTAAGCTTATCTTGTATCTTTCTTTGCAAATTCTATATGAACATCTTTTGAAGGTGAGTATCGAGAACCTTTACATCAATTTGGGAATAAAGCGATTGATAATGTGGGATAAAGTCAGTTATCTTTTCTTCTTCTTTTTGGTTACATCTCATCAAATCATCCAAGGTCATTTTAGGGGCCATATGAAATTGGAAATGATTAAAAAATTCCTCAGCAAATCCATTGAATTAATGAATTGAGTTATTCGGTAACGAAGAGAACCATTCCAAGGCAACATCTTTCAACGACCTAGGGAAAATTTCAGCCAAGATTTTGTCATCAAGGATAAAGTCACTATATAAGGTGGTATAAGAAATAACATGATTATAATGATCTCCCTTTCCCCCATATTTATCAAATCTAGGCACCTCTACACCTTGTGGCATCGGTGTTCACAATATCTCCAAGAACAATGGGCTACTTTTGACATAATATGTAGGTGGGCCATTTTGATTTTGATTGATGGTGGAAACTTTCTTTTGAAGGGATGAAACAGTTTGTAAAAGTTGGTTTATGAGAGGCTCATTTCTTGTGTTATGAGATGTAGGTGAAAAAGGTGGAGGGGTGTAAGTGTTTGAGGGGCAAGTGAATGGAATACCTATAGGTGGTGTAATGTAGAAAAATGTGTCCATTTTCACTCATTTGGGCCTTTCCTATGGATTTTGGCCTGCTTTTTCCTAGATTTAATGTTGTAATATGGCCAACACATTCACATTAGGACTTGAAAGTTTGAAAATAAATAAAAACCTAATGATGTCTTGCAAAGGTGTTGTGCAGTTTTGTAACACATTTTCCCACTTTTCTAGGACCTTTCTATCATAATTCACCTAAAAACCCTCTTTTTACCCCTTTCCTAGCCTTATTTTAAAGTGTTGTAAGGAGTTGTAATAAACTTTGACACTTTCCTAGGCTTTTCATCAATAAATTGATCCTTTCTTATGATAAAATGACCCCTTAATGTATTTATAGGCCTTACTTAAGTGTGTTTTGGAAGAAAATATTGTTAAACAACAATAATCACACTTTAATTCTCAACATCCGCTTAAAATTTCCCAAGTGGACTAAGTCGCCACCTTGGGTGACTTAGTCCCATTTGGCATAAAATCAAATTTAATCCAAGATTCTAGTGGGATATTGTTTCCTAAACCCTAAGGTCGGCCTGTGATGTCTTATTTTTGGGAAATTAGGGCACAACATGTATAAATAAATGGTTTCTCCCCTCATTTTCATCCTCTACATATTCAAAAGCAATCAAGAAATCTATCTTCCCAAGAAAACATCAACCATAACACTCTAAGAACATCAAGCATCAATCCATTGGAGCTGATTACTTGCATATCTTTAGACTTCTTCAACAAGGGTTTGGTTTGTATGCAGATTAGTCAAAGAGTAAGGTGCTAAAAGGTGTCATCTTTCCATCAACATCATCCAAAGTCAAGAAACCCTAGAAGGATCTTGAAGACAACTTGCAAGTCAACATCTGAAGATTCAGATCCGGGTCTCTATCAAAAACAAAAGTACTAGTTGATAACTACTGATTCCAATCTCAAGATTCTTGAAAGCTATAGTTGCACTAAGTTTCCATCATTGGTGAATTAGTCCCACTGCCAGGCCTGAAAAGTGATCTCTACAGATTTGGACACCCATTTCCCTGAAACCTGTTTTGACAAAGTTTCCCTGAAGCAGGACTAAGTTTTCCAGCTTGGCGTAAGTGTCCTAGTGGCCTCAAACAACAGATTATAAAAGATTCCAAAGCTCCTCTCCATCAACCTTCAGTTTCCATTTGCACCATTTTTGTCCCTTTGAGTTTTGTTATAGTTTGCATGCATTTTAGGTCATTCTTAGGTCATTTTACATAGGGTTTTCAATAATTTTACATTTCATTAGTTTGCATGAACATTAGATATCTTCATTTCATTAGATTATGAAACTTAGACACATTCCAAACCACACACACATCACACATTAAACCCCTAATCTTGAATGAACCCACTAGGTTTTTGAGTGGAAAGAACTCTCTCCTTCTAGGTGAAAACCCTAGAAGTGCTAGGGAATCCACTTTCCCTCAAAATCTATGGTTTAGGTGGTAAGGTGGTAGGAGATATGATGTGTGATGTGACGAAGGTACTAGGAATGCTAGCGGAAATACCCAAGGAAGAAATTACATTGCTAGTTGTTTGCATTGTTGTTGTGACTTAAGGGTTGGTATAGGTAGGAATTGAGGCCATTATTGTGAGAAGAGGAATTTGAGTTCCTCCTTAGCTTGTGACATTTCTTGTAGGTAAAGGAAAATTAGTGGTTGAGGGGAAGTGTTTTCCAAATATTTGAACTATGTTTTTCACAAGTTCAAGTCCATCTTCACTTTCAAGCATGCGGTGAATGTTGTCTATAGTAGGGATGGAAGTATTTGAAATGTTGTCATTTTGCACTTGATGTTGTAGGTTTTCTAAGTCTTCATGAATTTGAATTATTTTTTCTTGTGGGATGTTATCAGCTCTTGTTTCAGTATGCATGACACTACTTGAAGGTAAATAATTCTTGAGGGTGTTGTCCATACCTAGTGTATTATTGTCAATACTATTACAAGAGCTAGAAAATCCAAGATCCACGATGATTGTGCTATCGTGGGATGACATGAGTCTCGAACCTCATCTCACCATAGTGTTAGCAATAGGACACCAAATACTCATGCAAGGGCTTCTAAATGAAAAATGGATGCAATGCAAAATAAGCTAAGAACAATGAAATGACTGTAACAAAAATTATGTAAACTAAAATAGAAAGCTATAAAAAACAAACAAAAACTTAGAAACAATTCTTTGAATCATGAATTTTTTTTGCAAAATTTATAGAGGGATTGATTCGCCTAGGTTGGTCAATGAGTCCCAGTAGAGATTGTTTTCAAAATTTTCCAAACTTTTCAATTGATCTTTATGCTTTCTATGTTGTATGATCTGAAAGTAAATGCAAATGAAAATTTTGTATGATTTTCAGTGATTTAAGATGCAACAATGCAAGCTATATGAGCTTTCACTAATGCAAAATTAGAAACCCTAGAATGTCAATTAACTAATGAAAATCCTAATGCAATGTTAATGCAAGCAAAGATTTAAGATGATAATGCACTCCAAATCAAAATTATAATGTCCTAAATGTAGGTTCACCAAAATGAAAGGTGAAAAAATGGATGGGGTGCCTTATGGTTTAGGACATATAGAGCACATCCACTTTTCACAAGCCTCTCACTCAAGGATAACCCTAGAGATCTCAATGCAAGGGAGAAAGAGATCTTGTTGCAGGGTTGTCCTAGGGGCTGAATATAAACTAATGAGGGGTTCACCACCAATTTTAGACTTGGAAAAGACAATGAAATGCAAGATGAAATGTAAAATCCTAATATGATGCAAACTTGAATTGAATGACCTAGAAATGGAAATGAAACAACACAAAAAACTATAGAATAAAATGTGTGCACTTGAAAATATGGAGATGGCTAGAAGGAGGTATGAAACATTGGAATTTCTACCTTTAATTCTGAGTAGGACTCATTCGCCAAGTTGGGTGAATCAGTCCAAAATCTGGGTTTTTGTGCGAGAATAAAAATCTACCAAATGGGTATCCAAATCTGCAAAAATCTAAATTTTGATTGAAACTGGGACTCACTCGCCAAAAGTGGAGAATCAATCTAGTTAGGGTTTTTTGAAGCTTCAAAGTCTAATCTTGGTCTTCTCTATCTTTTTTGTCCTTCCTGATTGATCTCTAGATCCGAAACCCTGATTTGCAACTTGTAGGTGATCTCCAAGTATCTCCAATGCTTGATGAAATTTTTTCTCCAATCTCACTCCTTAGGAAATCTGCAACTTAGACCTACAAATCACACTCAAAGGAGAGGGAAAATGTTGGGGGGTTAGTAGAGAGAGGTTTACCTTGGTCAAACCCCATTTTGGAAATCAATCCTTGAAATGAAATCAAATAAGAATGGAGAATGATGAATGAACAAAAGAAAACGTTGCAGCTCACCAAACCCTTGCAAGAAAGTGTTATAAATTATATGGTTGAGATGGCTGCAATGGATGTATATCTTGAATCTTGCTTGAATGATGTTGATCTTGAGTGAAATGCTAGCTTGAATTGAATAAAATCCCACATCACAATTGTTAGCTCCAAAACAAACATGATGCTTGATGCTTAAATGTTGCTCTAAAATTCTTGATAATTAGCTCTTGAAGACTCTTTAATTCTCTTGTGAATTCAAAATTTCCAAAAATACTTGAATTTTGATTGGGTGATGATTAATGTTAGGATTACCCTCAAAATTATAAATTAATTAAAGCTTGTGGATGCAATTTAAGGCCAATTAAAGGATAATAAGGCCCAAATATTAAATAAAACCCTTAGAAAAGTGTGAAAGTGTGTTACAACACTTTACAACACCCAATAAAAGATATTAATTAAGCATAGTTCGGTTAAAAACAAGTTCATTAGGATCAAATACTTAATAAAATCCTAGAAAAGTGTTAAAGTGGACTACAACACATTTACAAGGCACAATTTAAATGCAATTTTTTTTTTCCAAGGGCCCAAGATCTAGTGTGAATGTGTAAAACACCTTAAAACACCAAATAAAGGTAACTTTTAAGCTTAATTTAACAAGGAGCTAAACTAGTGCGAAAATGCCACCGATGACATTTTTTGACACTATAGAATTTTATTAAATTTTAAGCCACACATGAATCATACGCCAAAAGTGACATATGATTCCCATTAGGGTAGGCTATGGAACACATTTTTCAAGAAATGCTTAGATTCATGTGAAATCAGGATCGGGGCCCCAAAACTTAGGTGGGACCCATACGCCCAAGGTGGTGTATGATTCCCAGATCACTAATATTGGCCATACAATCCAAAAACACCTGAATTATGATTGGATGTTGGTTTATGCCGAGATTATCTTCGAAAAGATGCGTTAATTAAGGCTTGTGGATGCAAAATAAGGCCAACTAAGGCATAAAGAAGCCCAATTTATTAATGAAAACCATAGATTAGTGTAAAAGTGTAAGAAAACACTTTACAACACCCTAAATAGGGCATAATTAAGTCCACTTAGCTCACAAGGGCCCAAACAAGCGTGAAAATGTACCACATGACATTTTTCGACACTACAAAATTAACTACAAAAAATCAAAGCATAGACAATGTAAAATTAGAATAAACAACTAAAATATTAAATAGAGAGGGAAGATAAACCAACCTATATCATGTTGAGGAGGTCAAGTGGATGGAAATGGAAAACAAAGAGAACTAGAAGTGAATGCACTCTAACCACATGCAATCAAACTCACCAATCTTTGTCTAGAATCTAGATCAATTGTTAGTCACAAGATTGCTAGGAAGGCACAAAGAACTGAGATCTCAGGAATAAAAAGTGAAGAAGGAAAGGTGGAAAATGCTAAATGAATCCCCAGAGACTTGCACACATCTAGGCATAAATGCATTACAAAATGGGAAAGAATTAAACTTCGAAATGAAGTTGGAAGTTGGAACCTTAGGTTCTAAGTTTCTTTTGGGGTCTAAAGTTCAAAAGGAAATGTTGGAAGAAAGAGGAATGTGAAGGTGACTTTCTAGGGACCATGAGGGTTTCAAGACCTTAACAAGTTCCAAGGTTCTAAGGAACTTTGAGACCTTTTACTAAAAACATGAAACACACTAAGGAAAGAAATAAAAGACATCTAAGCTAAAAAATCATTGAAAAAGAAGATGAATTAACATCAAAATAATGTAAAAAAAATAGGTTCCCCAAAATTTTCTAAAAAATGATGCAATATGTATGTAAGGCATAACACTTCCATATGATCCATTTTGTGAAATGGGTCCTCTTAGGTGTGTACAATTGATAAGTGATGGGATATGTATGCAAGGAATAACACTTTCATATGATCCATTTTGTGAAATGGGTCCTCTTATTGTTGTACAATTGATAAGTCAATATGGATGATGCTTGAATTTCCTATCATAAATATTTCATGATGTTTTTCTTGTGTCTTGTGGAGATCAATATTGTGTTGGGAAAACCATGTTTCAATGTATACTTGCATGTTACCAAACTTTTTTGTTTCCAATCCATGAGTACATCAAGTCATATTCAAGTGGAGTAGACCTTTAGGTTCCATATAGTTGGGTGGTAGAAAATTACTCTTATTGGATTATGGAATGAAGCCATGTTGATCTAGTTGATAGCTTCATGAGTTCATTTTATTTATTTAGTAAATTTATTTCATTTTTTTATAATTAATAAAATACATGAATTTAGTGTAATTGCTACTTGTGAGTTGGTAGATAATGTCCAAACATATCAATGTTTGTTCTTTATTGAGTTGTATGAAAATTTATAAATTTACTTATATTACCATACTTGGAGGAAATGTAGAATAAATGATTTAAAACCACTATAATTAATATGATATTTTTTACATAATTTTCATACTTCTTGTATTTAAGATTGCATTTAATAGATATTTTTTTGGGGTGAATTAATGATCATTTGATCCTATGTGCATGTCTTAAACATGTTTAAATCAAATTAGATTATAACTCTTTTAACAAGCTATCATTATGAAATTAGTGCAACTTGGTTGAGCTACATTTGTTGTGGTGAATTTATGATATTTTCTCAACAATAAGTGACCATTTATATTGTCTATGTATTGTATGTTTTAGGATATCTACTATTGTGGAAGAAATACAGTTTCTTGTTTGTGTTCAATCAATTCTTAGAATTTGTTTATGCAAATAAAACTAGTTTGAGTGTCTTGATTAGGTATCATTATCTTTCAATCAAACCAGAATTATAGCATAGGTTCCTAAACTTTATATTCCTTGTGTTAGGATAACTTGATAGCTAGCTACAATTTTTGGTTCAAGATTAAATGTTTCTTCTATATGATCACTCAATTTGAAAAAAATACAAAGTTCTTGGAGATACTTCTAGCTATTTCCTTTGTCTAGAAACATCACACCTCTAGAATAATAAGAGTGGAGAGGTGATCCTTATGATAACACCATGGCTAGCTATGAATCTCTTTACTAAAGGTGAACACCCCTCTCACTATTATTGTGCATGGTCCAAAAGCTTAATTTTTCTATTTTATATACTTATAATGATATTAATTATAAAGTGTTCCTTTATATTTGAATACATTTACACATTTCAATAATTGAATGGACTCTTATAATGAGTTTAAGATGGTTGAGCATCACAATAACTACAATGAGAACTGTCTAACCAAATTATCTAAAACTTAGTCATAATTAAATATAAACAATGAAAATATTTTTGACCTATTTGAAACTATGAATGATATGAGAAAATGATAAATATTAAATATAACCACTGAAATTAAAAGAATGAATATTTTACTATACTAATTTCATCACTTACATGTGCGATATTAATTTTTTTCATAAATTAATATTTTTTAAATGTAAAAATGTTATTATTACATCAATTTTTGTATGGTATTATTGTTGGTTTAATCAATTTTGTGTTTAGTTGCTACATGTGGCAAGAGAACATTAAAGAGTGTGTTGTAAACAAATACAAAATAATTTATTTTTGTATTAAATTCCAAGTCATATGAAAAATGCTAACGCCTAACAACACAATAATGTCCATTTGGAATTTGAAAGGGCATTAGAATTTTTTTAGAAAATGTCATTTTTTATTTTCTCACCAAGATGTTATATGAAATCACATGGTCAGATGGACAAGTTGTTATTAGAAAATATGTTTTCTTGGATGTATCAAATGAATGAATGATGATTTTAATATTGTCCACAAGACTAAAGTAGTCTATGGGACCAAGAGTAGCAACAAAAGAGTAATGTGCAAACCTCGCCTCAAAATACAAGGACACCAAAAATTTATAAGGTTCGTAAGCTCCTTCTAATGTTGAAGATACCAAGAGTAGCAACAAAAGAGAAGTGTGCAAATCTCACCTCAAAACACAAGGACACCAAAAATTTATAAGGTTCGTAAACTCCTGATGTCAAATCTTTGGTAGTGGGTCTTGATCAAAAAGTTCACAGCTTTGCCCAATCTTGTCTTTTCAAATAAGGTGTTTTAATTGTCTACTATCAATATGTTTTCAGAGTTTATGTGGATGTCATTGTAGACCACACATTTCATAATGTAATGTCTTTGTAACTCCACTACACCTTTATTGCAAAATAGACATGTTCCCATTTCCCACACCAAGCCATGTCAACCTCCCAATCTTGTTATTTGCTGGAAAAAAACACATTGCACATACTGTAAAGGAGCAATGATGCTGGACTCCATCGTCAGAAGCTCTGCAAAAAGACCTGGAACAAATTAAATCCAGGGTAGAAAACTTGGTAAGAGTTCCTATTAGCCAGTGGAGAGGACTCATGGGGGAAGGGGGCACAAGTGAGCTTTCCTAGAATTTGCGCCGTTCTGAGAATGGCAATAAGGAGTACAGCTGACCATGTGAAGGTACCAATTGGAACAAATCATCAAACTCTCAATTGAAGTTGGGTATAGGGTGTGGAAAAAATGGCCAGGCAGATATATTGTTGATATTTCTAAGACGCTATCCACGAGAGAAAACAAAATTATTTAATGGCAAGTGCCAAACATGGTTTGAATTTGAAATGAGTTTGTCTGCAGATCCGCGTGAACTTTCAGCACGTTATCAAGCAATTGCCTTTTGATCTGCACAATAATTGAAGTGTGTTCATGATAAGTGATGGTGGCATTAAATGCTAGGAAACAGTTGCTTTCGAGGCATCAGATCGCCTCCTTAAGGATAAACGATTTTTATTATATGACAATCCATTTAAAAAGACATTGGGTGGTGTTTGGATAACGTTTCGAATAGTGACTATTTAGTGGTTAATATTTTTTAATTGATTAATAGTTGAAATTTGGGAATTCAAAATTGGTTAATAGTTCGAGCTGTGATTTGAATCGCCATATTTTTACAAAATTTTATTATAGTCTTATTTAAATCACCAAAAAAATTATTTTATTAAAAGAATTAACTCAAAAATTCACCACAATATTTGATACATGATTAAATTAGATTCGTTTAAATTTTATAAATTATAGTAGAAATCTATATTAATTCACCAATAATATATCATAATTATTAGTTTTTTAGGACCATATTTCTAATCTTTAGTTTCCATCACTGATTTATAATATAATCTAATGGTCCTTGTTGTATTCTAGGAGGTAAAATGTACCCACAATCTGTAATGCTCATGGGGTCAATAATTTTGAGTCTAATGGGCATTATAGATTGTAGGTACATTTTACCTCGCAAAGTACAACAAGGGTCATTAGATCAATGATCTAAAATAAATTTCAAGTCCCATGAGAATTACAGTTTGTGGGTACATTTTACCTTGCAAAATACAATTAGGGCCATTATATTATATTTTAAAACAATGGTTGTAAGTACATATTATAATCAACCCCTTAAATCCATCAATAATTTCCACCCTCGGGCTCCTACTTTTTCATGAGAATTATTTTTAGATTGGATGGATTCACCATCATAATTAATGCATTTTCCTATTATTTTTTAAGATTCGCCAAAATTTTCTATAAAATTTTAGTGATGTACAAAAATTACCAATAAAATTAATTTTCTTCTGTAAAAAAGTAAAGATTTGCCAATAAAAATTAATATTTTTTTCCAAAAACACGAAAGATTCACCAGGATTTTATATATTTTTTTGTTGGGGGTTTCTTAAAATTATCAATGGTTTCGAAGAAATGAATTGAAGCTTCTCACAAATCTACTTGTGTACAATTAGGCAATTCATCTACTCCTTAGCATCATGGTTGAAAAAGGATTAAAAAAAAAGTTTTTTCTACTATTTTACTATAAATTTTCTCCTTAACTAGGAGATTCAAATATCTATGGAGATGGATGGTTTTTATTATATGATAATCCATTTGAAAATATGGGTGGGATTTGGAGAACGTTTTGAAGAAATGAATCGAAGCCTCTCACATTTACTTGTCTACAATCACGTGATTTGTCTACTCCTTAAGGTTACAATTGAGGATTCATAAATTGTACTAGTGGAAAATTAGTTTCATTAAATTAGGGAGAACATAGGTGAAGAGTGTAAATGGGTTAGGTGAAGAGTCTAATAGAAAAAACAAGATCTAGATTAGTCATGATTGAGGATTCAAAATTTGTACTAGTTGAAAATAAGTTTCATTACATTAGGGAGTATGTAGGTGAAGAGTCTAATAGAAAAAAAAAAGATCTAGATTAGTCACGATTGAGGATTTAGAATTTGTACTAGTTGAAAATAAGTTTCATTACATTATGGAGTATGCAGGTTAAGAGTGTAAATGAGGTTAGGTGAAGAGTCTAATAGAAAAAAAAAGATCTAGATTAGTCATGATTGATGATTCAAAATTTGTACTAGTTGAAAATAAGTTTCATTACATTATGAGGTATGCAGGTGAAGAGTGTAAATGGGGTTAGGTGAAGAGTCTAATAGAAAAAAAAAGATTTAGATTATTCATGATTGAGGATTCGGAATTTGTACTAGTTGAAAATAAGTTTCATTACATTAAGGAGTATGTAGGTGAAGAGTGTAGATGGGATTAGGTGAAGAGTCTAATAAAAAAATAAGATCTAGATTAGAAGATTTGATTATAAATGGTTAATAAATTTGATAGGGTTCTTTGTGTGATTTGTTTACTCCTTAAGGTCATGATCAAGGATTTAGAATTTGTACGAGCATTTATGTCATAGTTGAAAATAAGTTTCACTACATTAAGGAGTATGTAGGTGAAGAGTCGAAATGGGGTTGGTGAAGAGTCTAATAGAAAAAACAAGATCTCTAGATTAGAAGATTTGATTTTAAATGGTTAATAAATTTGATAGGGTTCTTTGTGTGATTTGTCTACTCCTTAAGGTCACCATTGAGGATTTAGAATTTGTACCCATTTTTGTCATAGTTGAAAATAAGTTTCATTACATTATGGAGTATGCAGGTGAAGAGTCTAATGGAAAAAACAAGAAGATAGATTAGAATATTTAATTTTAAATGGTTAATAAATTTGATAAGGTTCTTTGTATGATTTGTCTACTCCTTAAGGTCAGAATTGAGGATTCAGAATTTGTACGAGCATTTATGTCATAGTTGAAAATAAGTTTCACTACATTAACCAGTATCTAGGTGAAGAGTCTATATGGGGTTAGGTGAAGAGGGTATGTGCAGGATCATCATGGAAAAAACAGGCCCTTAAGTGGCAATAAAAAGACAAAAAATCAGAGTTAGACAACTTGACGTAAAAATTTGAATAAGTTATCTATATTATTTCAAAATAATGTAAAAATAGAATCTGTAAAAAAATTGAATGTAGTTTCCAAACTACTAGACCTTTATTTTATTTTTAAATATCTATTTGGTGAAAATTTAAAATTTCAATGTAGTAGTATTTAAATTTCAGGCTATTAATAAGAAGTAGGTGTCTGTTTGACCACCCTAACCGCAATAAAATGATAATATTTTTTTATAAGATTTTAGATATAAGTAGAGAACTCATGTCCCAATGTGATGCATATTTTTTGATAATTTGTTTCCATGTAAATAATTAATTATGAATTTTTTATTACAAATTAAAAAAAATATAAAATCTTGTCTGTCTAACCACCTTAACTTTATCAAAAATTCATGAAATTCATTTTTTTTTTTTAATCCTATAGTATGTGAAGCATAGAATGTGAGGCATGTTTCGGAATCAAAAAATGTAATACCATTTGAAAGTTATAGATTTTTTTCAATCAACCTATCAGTTAGGACTTTATTCGTAATTCTAATAGAAAATGAATAATAATAATTTATTAAATTGAAAGTAAAGCATAATTTATATTGGTGGAAAGTTGAGAATCTCCTCTAAAAACCCTTTTCGTTTCATCAAATTTGGGTTAAAAAAATGTCGTCAGCCACATGGGTCATTATATGGCTTACATATCGCCACTTTTTGGCCCATCATGATCTTGCAATACCCAAGAGTCTAATATTACATACAATATCTAGATTAGAAGATTTTATTTTAAACAGTTAATAAATTTGATAGGTTTCTTTGTGTGATTCGTCTACTCCTTAAGGTCATGATTTTAAGGATTCAAAATTTGTATGAGCATTCATGTCATAGTTGAAAATAAGTTTCACTACATCATGGAGTATGCAGGTGAAGAGTCTAAATGGGGTTAGGTGAAGAGTCTAATAGAACAAACAAGATCTAGATTAGGAGATTTTATTTTAAATGGTTAATAAATTTGATAGGGTTTTTTGTGTGATTTGTCTATTACTTAAGGTCACGATTGAGGATTCAAAAATTGTACTCATTTATGTCATAGTTAAAAATAAGTTTCACTGCATTATGGAGTATGTAGGTGAAGAGTCTAAATGGGGTTAGGTGAAGAGTTTAATAGAAAAAATAAGATCTAGATTAGAAGATTTGATTTTAAATGGTTAATAAATTTGATAGGGTTCTTTGTGTGGTTTGTTTACTCCTTAAGGTCGCAATTGAGGATTCAAATTTTGTACTCAGTTATGTCAAAGTTAAAAAATAAGTTTCACTACATTACAGAGTATGCAAGTGAAGAATATAAATGGGGTTAGGTGAAGAGTCTAATAGAAAAATAAGATCTAGATTAGAAGAATAGTTTTTTTATGGTTAATAAATTTTATATGGTTCTTTGTGTGATTTGTCTACTCCTTAAGGTCACAATTGAGGATTCAAATTTTGTACTCATTTATGTCATAGTTGAAAATAATTTTCACTACATTATGGAGTATGGAGGTGAAGAGTCTAATAGAAAAAAAAAAAATCTAGATTAGAAGATTTGATTTTCAATGGTAAATAAATTTGATAGGGTTCTTCATGCAATTTGTTTACTCCTTAAGGTCACGATTGAGGATTCAAAATTTGTACTCTTTTATGTCATAGTTGAAAATAAGTTTCACTACAATTTGAAGTATGCAAGTGAAGAGTCTAAATGGGGTTAGGTGAAGAGTCTAATAGAAAAAACAAGATCTAGATTTGAAGATTTGATTTTAAATGGTCAATAAATTTGACAGGGTTCTTCGCGTGATTGGTCTACTCCTTAAGGTCAGGATTGAGGATTCATAATTTGTACTCATTTATGTCATAGTTGAAAATAAGTTTCACTACATTATGGAGTATGTAGGTGAAGAGTCTAAATGGGGTTCTAGGTGAAAAGTCTAATAGAAAAAACAAGATCTAGATTAGAAGATTTGATTTTAAATGGTTAATAATTTTGATAGGGTTATTTGTGTGATTTATCTACTCCTTAAGGCCACAATTGAGGATTTAGAGTTTGTACCCATTTAAATGTCGTAGTTGAAAATAAGTTTCACTACATTATGGAGAATGTAGGTGAAGAGTCTAAATGGGGTTAGGTGAAGAGTCTAATAGAAAAAACAAGATCTAGATTATAAGATTTGATTTGAAATGGTTAATAAATTTGGCAGGGTTCTTTGTATGGTATGTGTGTCTTATGATTGTATACTCATGATGTAATGGTTAATCTATTTCAACTCTTGGTCTTATAGATTATTTAATGTTATTAAAATATCATTAATTTCAAAAATTAAGATAAAAATAAATTCATATAATCACATGAATGGAGATAATATGAAAAATCTTTATGAATTGTCAAATATAAAAAGTTATATAGGTCTAAAATTGTTTTTATTAATTTTTTGAAAAAAAAAATTAAGTGTAAGAAAATAAAATCCATGTGTATAAATATTTAGATTATTTAGATTAACTATAAATGAGTCAATTATATATATTGTTACTGAGTTGAGTAAAAAAAGTGTACTTAATTAGATAAAAATTAAATTAAAAAAACGTGTCTTGATGTCAAAGAAGATTTTGAAAATATTACAGCAAATTATTGTTACTTGTTTTTTATATTTAGATTAACTATAAATGAGCAATTATATATAATGAGTTGAGTAAAAAAAGTGTACTTAATTAGATAAAAATTAAATTAAAAAAACGTGTCTTGATGTCAAAGAAGATTTTGAAAATATTACAGCAAATTATTGTTACTTGTTTTTTATATTTAGATTAACTATAAATGAGCAATTATATATAATGAGTTGAGTAAAAAAAGTGTACTTAATTAGATAAAAATTAAATTAAAAAAACGTGTCTTGATGTCAAAGAAGAGTTTGAAAATATTACAACAAATTATTGTTACTTGTTTTTTAAAAGTAAATCTAAGATGAACAAATTAAAATGCTCGTGCTTTCTAAAATATGAACTATATGTGAACATAGATCAACCATGCATGTGTGACTGTATCCTTGTACATGTAATATCCATTTTTTATTAATTAACTTATGTGGACCCTATCTTTATTTTTTTAGTAGGGATATAAAAATAATTAATAAGAGAATCATGGTTTAGTAACAAAAATTTAAAAAATAATAAATAATATGGAAGGGTAGGTTTCCATAAACTTCATGACAAATTATATGACAAGACATTGAGGAGCTAAATTTGGTATAATAAAAAAGTGGGGGAGCTATTTTGGGGAATGAATTGAATTCATGTTTTAATTGTAATCTTTGGGAGAAAAAGTGAAGTGTTAGAAAATTGTGCCCTATTGTTGATTTATCTAAAAAGTGAATCACCTTTCTCTTTATGAAAAGGTCATTTGAACCCTTCAATGATCTTATTAAATATTTTTAATACCTTTTAATCTAATCAGATATCAAGAGAGATTTAACACCTGAGTCATCTATGTTAAATAGTGAATTTTTTTATCTCAATTTAAGGCACCTAGTATTGGATAGCATGAAGAAAAGTTACAGAAAGGTGTATTTAATTCCTGTTCTAAGAAAAGGTGTGTTGAGTGTTTTTGCACATCACAACAGACAATATACAAAGTATTTTGTCTTTCTTGAAAGGAAATATTACCTTTGAAACTCCAAAAAATAACCCCAAGGCTTTGATAGTCATGTCTTGAGTTTGCAAAAAATATCTCAATGATTCAATATAATGTTGTTTTACAAGGGGCCTTACAATTACTTAGCTAGAACTTGAATAATGAGGGTTTTAAATATTTTGAACTAAGATGAAACCCTAACTATATTTGTAGATCTAAGACCTGAAAATAACTTTTAGCATCCAATATGACAATCTTAGTGATGCTTTTCTTCCTAAACTAACTTGGTTTTAAAATAAGATGCAAAAGATGAGGTGAGAAGAGATTAAGCTAAGAAAACCTAAGGACAATGACAATAATAGTGTAATCTTCAAAGGAAGTAAAATATTTTTAGACTATGAAAATTCATATAAATACCCAAATCTAGCACAATTTAAACAAATCTTCACAATTGAACTAATAATAAAATAGGGCTCAAACTAACCATACAAAGTAACTTACAATCAAAAAATTATAAATGGTATGAACTAGAGATCTATCAAATAGCTTCACACTTCACCATTATAATAACTAAACTTTATCTAATATTGAAGAAAGGAACCATGCATACATAAAGAAACAAAAAGTAGAACACCGAACTTCAATGTTTTTCTTGTATTTATTTCAAAATGTCTGATTACAATAACTCTTGTTCAACAACCCCTTACAATTGAGAGAAAACTACCTTTTATAGACAAGCCTGGCAAGTCCCAAGGAAAACTCAATGGTGGAGATTATCTCAACACCAAAGGCCAAGATTAAATTTACATTTAATAATTTGGAGTGCATAATTAAATATTGACAACATATTCATCATCCATCTCCAACTAAACTTTGTTTTTGATTATGGGAAAAGTAGGCTTTGATGGGGCCCTAAAATCTAGTACTTATGGTTTTGAAGGGATTTGAAACCCTATCCAAGGAAAGAAAGCTGCTAACCGAAAGAAATAAAAAAACATCAACATTCAAACAACAATAGCCCTTAGAGGTCAATAAGACAACTCGGGCTATAAACTAATAACAATAAAGACCATAAACCCAAAAAACTAGGTTTAAACAACAACAAACACCTGAAACAGTCAACCAAAAATACAACCAAGCTATAACAATCCATCTGCTTAGTAACAACAACACTGAGCCCATCAAATTCAAACTTCCCACCTCAATAGGGAAGCTAGAGAAAACAAAAAAATATTGATAATTCTCCACTTCCTTGCAGCTCCATTCCTCATGAAAATCCAATCCAAACTCCTCCTCAATAGGAGATGGCTCCCCTCTAATGGAGAGGAAAAAAAAGTAAGCCTTACCACCAAATCCCACCCTCTCCTGCACACATGATTTCCACCTCAATAGAAAAAAGTAGTTAAGAAGAGAACTTTCTACCAATTCTATGGCCACCAAATCCACCTCAAAAGGAGAGGGCTCCACCTCAGAAGGAACAGTCTTCACAACCATAGAAGACACCAACAGTAGCACCTCAAAGAAAGAAAGAACCCTGATAGAAAGGATAGTAACATCCACATTTGGCCTTGATAAGTACTGGAGATTGAAAGGAAACACAACCATCAACTCATTAAGAAAATCATGATTGAGCCTTCAAAATAAACCTTTGAAACAAGTCAACCACAACAACAACTTTCTTAAGAAGAAAATACATCTAGGTTTTCCAAAACAACCTTGAGCTCCTCCCAACCAACAAAATATAGATGAGAAAAAGGGCAAAAAAATCCTCCATAGAGACTAAATACCACAAGGGGACTAACCTCACAACCTTAAACAAGACAAACAATTGGGTCAGAAGATAAAACAAAAATTTCAACCCAGCCCACAGCCAACAACCTTTATCATGGACAGAGTCCACAACCCACCAACCATGACCCAAGGTTTTCAACATCATATTGGCAGCCACCAGAAACAAAACAAGCCCAACAAGAAAAAATAGCTTGCTAAATCCTAGGAAAGAGATTGAGCAGAAGGGATCAAACCCACTGAAGTGGAAGAAAGAGAGATCCAAAACACCAAACCTCATTCAAGAAACCAACCTCAAAAACTATGGCCCAAATAAACAAGAAGATCCTTCTCAACACCAACAGGTCCATGGGCAAAGCGCCAACCAGACAAAAGGGGCATAGAGACAACACCCTCACCAAGGAAGGACACCCTAGAGAAGTAACTAGGACCAAGCTGTAAGAAAACCAGAAGAGCATTCTCCCAAGAAGAAAAAAAGACACTCAACATCTCTAGGAATCTTCACACTCTCAAACCCCACGCAAGTCAAAAAGAAAAGCAAAGAAAAGGGTTCTCGCACACCACAAACAAGAAGCAACAATGCCTCAACAAGATCACTAGATAGAGGCCAAAATAAGAAAAAAGTTTCAACAAACCACCCTCTAGCACAATGCCAAAGACAACTCTACCCCAAAAGAGGGAAAGCCTCATGAACCATACCAAATAGCTTCCCAAGTGATGCCAAAGGAAACAAACCAAATGATACCCTAGCACCTTCGGCTACACCAACAGGAAAAGGATCCCCATCGTCATCCTCTCCATCTACTGATATCAAAATACCAACGCAATGCCTCTTCCTGCTCCTTTCCATCAGTGAGTTTATCTCCAACTAAATTTTGTTACAAATGCAACCTAGGGATATATATATATATATATATATATATATATATATATATGTGTGTAAAATACATTAATATATATTTTATCATTAAATATATTTTATGAAAAAAAGAAAAAGAGGTTCACCCAAATGGGGATTGACCAAATAGATGAACCTAATTTTTCTTAGTGTTTCACTCAATTATGAGAAGAATTATGCATACATAACAATAAAAAAGTAATCCTGACTATTATAACACCAATAAGGGAGGTTTTAAGATGCATAAACAATGTGTACATTGCTGAAAAAGTTGTTTCAAGGGTCACTAAGGACTCATTTGCCCAGTGGTGAATGGGTCCCTGCTAGGGTTCTGGAAAAGTTATTTATGGGTTATGTTTTTCAATGTCTGTACTCTCAACTCCCAGGTGATCAGATCCTGAAAGTCAGAAATAAATTTTGTAGCTTTATTTTCATCATCTTGCAAGATGGATGAAAACTTTTGCAACTTTTCAATGTTGTAAATCTTATCAATTATGCAACTTTTGTTCTCCACTTGATCTTCAACCTAGAACCCACAATCACACAACAAGAGAAGAAAAATTGTTGATTGTTAGGGAATAGGGGTTTTCTTTGGTCAAACCTCGTTTAGGTAATTAAACCTTATGATGAAACAATGAAACATGAAACACAAGGCATGAAACAATGATACCTTGGATGAAGTCTTCAATGCCAAATCATAAATCTAACATGAAGTGGCTATAAGGAATGTACATATTAATCTTGAATAAGGATGTAAAAAAATTCTTTCACTTGGATCTTCAATGCTACATCAACATACAAGCTCAACAACATGCATAATGCCTTGTGCCTTTGAAATGATGAAATCACCTTTGATTAATGTAATAAAACCTTGATCATCTACCCTTTAATGCCTTGTAATTTCTCTTGAAGTGCTCTTGAATTCTCTTGCAAAGTCTTAGGACGCTCTCTTGAAAATCTTGTTATGAAACTATGTGAAATAACCTTATATTTATACTTAACTTAAGATTTAATCCCAAAATTCAAATAACACAAGCCTTTTGGATATTTTGGTTGAGTTGTTGATATGTGTTTGTCATTGATTTTAACACTATTAGCATAAATGTATTTAAGAGTGTATATGTCGAGGATATTGAGAAAATTGTAATAAAATATGTTAAAGGTTGTCTGTGAAGCAGTGAAGATCAGTATGATGGAAAGTTCAATATCTTGATAGTGAGAATTTGTGGATTAAATGGTTTGTTTTCAAGCCTATATAATTTATTCACCGAAAGTTTTAGAGGTGCGCATGAATATTTGAGCAAGCTATGAGTTTCTATATTTCGACAATTATTTTGTTACTGTAAACGGTGTTCATGGAAGAAGATAATGTGATTCTAGTAATCTAAGTTGTTGTGTATGTTACTGTGGTGTTCATGAACATTTATAGATCATGTTCTATCTGTGTTGCACATTTGTATTGATCATTGTGCTTGTGATCTGAGATTTTCTCTTGTGTGTTCATTTTTTTCATGTTCATGACCGACAAGGTGATTGAAGTGTGTTGTGGATCTTCGAGGAAGAATCTTTGAAGTTTTTTTGTGTTTGAGGACATTAGTTTGGGTCTCTACTATGTTGTGGCCAACCTTGGTTGATTCACATAAATAATATTTATTGTTTTGGGCCGACAGTTCACATTCGTTCTATTATTTTGTTGAAGCTGACATATAGTGATGTAATTTCTTGTTGCCGATATATATAAGTGATTGTTTCTTCATTTGAGAAGTGTGTCTGATGAAAAGTGTGTGTGTGCTATGTGGAAACAGGTTCAAATCATTCAAAAGTAGAGAAGAGTGTGAAGAAGAGTGAAGAATTGTTCATGTGCTTAATCGAAACTGTACTCAGGCATTAGCAGATGCTAATTTCTCAATTCAAATTCTTTAGATGGATTTAATTTGAATATTTTTTGTAAGACAGTGAGTCTTCCTTTGAGCAGTGAGCTCTAGGTAGTGTGCCTGAATGCATCTGCATTCCTCATTTATTCTTCTTATAACTTTAACATGGTATAACTTGTGGATTAACCTCCACCGTGGTTTTTTCCCTTAATCAGATTTCCATAAGAAACTCTTGGTGTTATGTGTGTTTCTGATGTGTTGTTGATTCATGATTTCACTGTTATTAATTAGATATGAGAATAAGAGTTAATAAGTTTAATAAGTTTGAAATTCTATGACAACTGACTCACCCCCCCCTCTCATTTTTCTGCCCTTGTGTTACCAACAATTGGTATCAGAGAAGGTTCCTTGGAAGAAGTTTAAAAGCTTGAGGTGATCCGATATGGCAACATACAAGAAGGATAGTTTAATTTGATGGAACAAATTATTGTCTGTGGAAGACTCGAATGGAGTGTCATCTAAGATGCATTGTTGAATCATACTGGAACATTACAAGCAATAGGTATGTTATTCCTCAGAATGGTCCTACTACTAGTACTGAGATTAGGGATGTTGAATATAATATCAGGGCTAAGGAAGCATTGTTGAGTGCTTTGACTAATTTTGAGATAATGAATGCTATGGATTTGAAGGCTGCTTATGATATCTGGAAAAAGTTGGAAAATTTATGAAGGTGATGCTAATGTGAATATGGCTAAGCTATAGAGTCTGAAAGGGAAATATGAACTTTTGAAAATGGGTAATGATGAGAATACTACTACTTTCATGCAAAGAGTGAACGAACTTGTGTGTGGTATCAGATGTGTTGGTGGACAGCTGGATGAATCCGAGATTGTTGCTAAAGTGCTCAGATCATTGCCTGATGCATACAAAATCAAATTTGTAGCCATTGAGGAGCTCCAAGCTGTGACAAATATAACCAAAGATATGTTGATTGGTAAACTTACTGCTATTGAGTTGAGTGAATTTGGTGATGCCCTTCCAAAGATAGAATCTGCATTTAAATCTACTACTTCTGGGAGAGACAAGTAGAGATATGATCTGCGTGAAAGTTCTTCTAGAAAGGTATCTAGTTATGAGGAAGAAATGAGACAGATTGAAGAAGAAGAAAGAGAACCGAATGAGCTTGAAGCACTTATTGTCAAAAGGGAAGCCAGAGGAGAAGGTAAGTATAAAGTAAAGCTACCTATAAAAAAAATTTCTTGCAATAAGATGGGTCATTTTGCATCAAGTTGTCCAGAAAGAGTTCTTAAGCCAAGACCTTACAAGCATAAATTTCAAAAGAAGTTTTATTATTTTGTTGATGAAGGTGTGACAGATGATGAATCTGATAAAGGGACTGCAAGTGAAGATGATTTTTTGTTTATTTCTATCAAGGAAAACAATCTTGTGTCTACTAAATCTGCTAGTTGTACAAATGTGGAGAAATCCCTAGTTGCTCAAGTTGAAGAAAAAGATGAATGGGTAATTCACGGTGGATGTTCACATCACATGACAGGTGATAAAAGTAAATTTTTAAGCCTAGAGAAGTATGATGGTGGTGTTGTAAGATTTGGTGATAACAATGGTGGTATAATTTGTGGCAGAGGATGTATTTATTTTTATGGTAAGCATAATGTTGATGATGTTCCTTATGTTGAAGGTTTGAAGCATAATATTTTGAGTGTTGGACAAATGGTTGAGAAGGGATAAAATATTCAATTCAAAGATGGAAAGTGTATCATATTGTGAAGTTCTGTAAATGTGATTGCTTCAGGTACTAAAACAAAAGGTAGCATATTTCATCTAAATGTTGCTAGTAAAAGTTGTCTGATTGCTCAAGTTGATGAAAGTTGGTTGTGGCATAGAAGAATGTGTCATGTAAACTTTGACAATATTATTAAGATAAGTTCCTCAAAGGCTGTGAAAGATCTTTCTAAGTTGGTGAAGCCTACTAATGCCATATGCAAGGAATGCCAATTAGGAAAAAAATAGATTTCATTTAAGAGAAAACAACATTATTCAAATGAATTATTGGAGATTGTGCATACTGACTTGTGTCATCCTACTAGAATCAGAAGCTTACAAGGTTACAGGTACTTCATGTTTCTTATTAATGATTACTCTAGGATGATGTGGGTTACTTTCTTAAGGAAGAAATATGAAGCTCTAGAAAAGTTCAAGATATTTAAGGTTATGGTTGAGATAAAGACAAGTCTGAAGATTAAATGTTTGAGATCAGACAGAGTTGGTGAATTCACTTCTGGTGAGTTTAATACTTTTTGTGAAGAACATGGGATAAAGAGACAATTATCTGCATTGTGGACCCCTCAAAAAAATGGAGTTGTGGAAAGGAAGAATAGGACACTCAAGATGCTACTAGAACTATGATTCTAGAAGAAAATTTCCCTCATATCCATTGGAGAGAAGCTATGATTACTGCTGTTTATATCCTCAATCGGGTAAAAATCAAAGGTAATACTGGGAAGACTCATTTTGAGCTATGGTTTGGTCATAAGCCTACTATTAGATATTTCAAAATATTTGGGAGTAAATGCTATATCAAGAGAGATGAAGATATAGGAAATTTTGATGCTAGAAGTGATGAAGGAGTCTTTCTTGGTTATTCTCCTAAGAGTAAGGCCTACTGGTGCTACAACAAGATATTGAAGAATTTTTTTGAAAGTGTAAATGTTAAGGTTGATGAAGACATTGTTAGACCCTCTAGAACCTGTGGATATGACTCTGGTGATTAGAATGACAGTTAAACAAGATTCAAACTTCAAATCAAGTTTAGATCGTTCTGGTGAATCAAGAAGAACAAGAAGAAGGGGAGACTAGTGAAAGTACAAAAGAGAGATCACAAGAGCCTAAAACTCAAGAATACTCTAAGACTCCAAGGTATGTGAGATTAAATCATTTGGAAAAGCATATGATAGGTGATAAGAACAAAGGTGTCTAGACTAGAAGAAGAATTGTAAAAGAATACTATTTAATTTCAAAGATTGAGCCAAGTAATGTCAATGAAGCATGCAAAGATGAACAGTGGATTGAAGAAATGAAAGAAGAACTATAACAAATTGAGAAGAATAATACATGGATTCTTGTTCCCAGATCTAAGGACAAAAATGTAATTGGAACTAAATGGGGTTTTAGAAACAAGTTGAATGAACAAGGTGAAGTTATCATAAACAAAGAAATACTGGTATACAAAGGATACTCTCATATGGAAGGAATTGATTTTGGAGAAACTTTTTCTCCTGTTGAAAGAATTAAAGTTGTGAGACTGTTTCTTGCTTATGTTGCTTACACAAAATACAAAGTTTATCAGATGGATGTTAAGTTAGCTTTTCTAAATGGTGAATGGGAAGAAGAGGTGTATATTGCGTAACCTGATGGATTTCAATTGACTAATCAAGGAGATATGGTTTGTCGGTTGAAGAAAACATTGTATGGACTCAAGCAAGCCCCTAGAGCTTGGTATGCCAGACTGGATAAGTATCCGTTGAAGCTTGGATTTAACAAAAGTACTGTTGATAGTAATCTGTATTTTAAGATTGATAATGATAAATATTTGTTTGTGGAAGTCCTTGTTGATAATATCATTTTTGGAGGAGATGATGGTTTTTGCATGAAGTTTACTAATGAGATGCATAATGAGTTTGAGATGTCAATTATTGGAGAGTTGAAATTATTTTTGGGATTGCAAATTACTCAGTTAGATAAAGGGATCTTTATATCTCACTCCAAATATGTGAGAGAACTGCTAAAGAAGTTTGGTATGGAAGATCCAAAGCCAGTCGGTACATCCATGGTGACCGGATGTAAATTCAAAATAGATGAATATTCTCTAAAGTAAAATTAGACTAGATATAGGTCAATGATTGGTGGATTTCTTTATTTGACTCAAACTAGACCTGACATCGTGAATGTTGTATGTATTGTTGCTAGATTTCAAGCTCATCCTAAGGAATTTCATGTGACTGTTGTGAAGAGAATTTTTAGATACTTGAAGGAAATAGATGATTTTGGTCTATGGTATCCTAAAGATGATGATCTTACTTTGATTGCCTTTGTTGATGTTGATTGGGCAGGAGATGTGAATGACAGGAAAGGTACTAGCGGTCAAGAATTTTTCTTGGGAAATAAATTGATTTCATGGTTAAGTACAAAGTAGAATGTTGATTCTTTGTCTACTGTGGAGGAAAAATACATGGTTGCTACTAACAATTGTAGGATGAAGCAGATGTTGAAAGATATTAGAGTTGTGTATGATGAACCTATTGCCATATACTATGATAATTCAAGTGTTATAAACATTTCTAAGAATCTGGTGATGCATTCAAAGACCAAGCATATATCTATCAAGTTTCACTTTTTGAGAGATAAGGTGAGTGATAAGGAAGTCATACTAGAGTATGTGCCTACTAAGGAAAAAATTACAAACATATTTACTAACACATTACCTAAGGATCCTTTTGAGTATCTCAGAGGGAAGTTAGCGGTGATTAACCCTCCTAATCATAACTAAGATGCACAGTCTTTGCATGAGTCTGTGCATTCACAGTCATATGTTGATCTGGATTGATGTTGTGGTGGCTACTACTCAGGGGGAGTAGTTGAATGATTTAGATATATGGTTTATAGCTTGTGTATTTTTTTCATCTATGTCAAGGGGGGAGAAGAATAATGTGAAAAACTCTTGGAAAACTAAGGGGGAGAAGAGTAATGTGAAAGGGGAAATTGTTGAAGAAGAGTTAGGTGCGTTGATGGTGTTTTCCACATCATGTGTTGCCATAAATTCCAAAGGGGAAGATTGTCAGATGTTCCAGTTGACTTACTGATATGTGGTTTTCATTGATGTCAACACTATTAGCATAAATGTCTTTAAGAGTGTATATTCCGAGGATATTGAGAGAAATGTAATAAAATATGTTACACGTTGTCTATGAAGTAGTGAAGTGATATCAATGTGATGGAAATTTTAGTATGTTGATAGTGAGAAGTTGCTGATTAAAGGTTTTGTTTTCTAACCTATCTAGGTTATTCATTGAAAGTTTCAGAGGTGCACATGAAGATTTGAGCAAGCTATGAGTTTATGTATTCCGACAGTTATTTTTTTACTATAAATGGTGTTCATGGAAGAAGATAATGTGATTTTGGTAATCTAAGTTGTTGCATATGTTATTGTGGTGTTCATGGATGTTTCTAGATCATGTTATATTTGTGTTGCACATCTACATTGATCATTGTGCTCGCAATATGATATTTTCTCTTGTGTGTACATGTTTTTCATGCTCATGATCGACAAGGTGACCGAAGCTTGTTGTGGATCTTCGAGGAAGAATATTTGAAGGTGTTTTGTGTTAGAGGTCATTATTTTGGGTCTCTACTATGTTGTGGTTGACCTTGGTTGATTCGCATAAATAATCTTTATTGTTTTGGGTTGATAGTTTGCATTCATTCTATTATTTTGTTGAAGCCGACATATAGCGATGCAATTTATTGTTACAGATATATATAAGTGATTGTTTCTTCATTTAAGAAGTGTGTATGATGTGAAGTGTGTGTGTGCTATGTGTGAAAAGGTTTAGATCATTCAAAATTAGAGCAGAGTGTGAAGAAGAGTGAAGAAGTGTTCATGTGCTTAACTGGAACTGTACTCAAGCATTAGCAAATGCTACTTTCCTAGTTCAAATTCTTCAGATGGATTTAATCTGAATATTTTTTGTAAGACAATGAGTCTTCCTTTGAGCAGTGAGCTCTAGGTAGTGTTCCTGAATGCATGTGCATTCCTCATTTATTCTTCTTATACTTTTAACATGGTATAACTTGTGGATTAACCTACACCATGGTTTTTTATCTTAACCGGATTTCCACATAAAAATCTTGGTGTTATGTGTGTTTCTAATGTGTTGTTGATTCATGATTTCATTGTTATTAATCAGATCTAAGAATAAGGGTTAATAAGTTTAAAATTTTTGAAATTTTGTGACAACTGATTCACCCCCGCCCCCTCTCAATTATCTACCCTTGTGTTGCCAACAAAGCTGACATCAGATCTAGGATTCAAAACCACTAAAATCCCACTAAGAATAAGTTCAAAAAAGGGTGTTCTAGGTTAAGGAGGACCCATTCATCACTTGGTTGAATGGGTCCTAACATAGTTAGCTAAGACCAATTTCGGGGATTATGAAACATTATGCAAAAAGGGGTTCCTAGGACCTAGGGAGGACCCATTCTCTAGGTGGAAAATGGGTCCCAAGTCACTATCCTAGGACTCAAACCTTGCCAAATTAAGTGTTAAATGCAACATTGTTAATGAGTGTCGAGATGTATCCATTGGAAAATGAAATAAATAAGGCTTGGATTTGAATTTAAGGGGCCAATTAAACTCTAATTAACCTAAATTAATTAATAAAGCCCTAGATTACTTTGAAAGTGTAAAGAAACACTTTACAACACCCTAAATAAGGCACAATTAAGTCCATTTTATCATTAATTAATTATTCCCAAACTAAGTGTGAAAAGGGTTACTTTTTTTGTCACTACATTTTCCCCCTGCTTTAGTGAGATTTTGTCCCCATGTTAAACTCACATTAAATTAGACATTCAAGAAACTTATGTATGCAACAATGACAAAGATACATAATCATACCCTATCAAAGACCAAGAAAAATAAATGAAAAAAAAGGATCAAGCTTCAACCATTCCAACACAATGTGGAATGTGGTTTTTTGTCTGAAACAATGATCAAGCTTCAACAATATGTCCAAAATGATGTGGACCAGGTTGATGCTATTTTTTTGTACCATGCATGCTCACTCTGGGGTAGTGGAATCTTAGGTCATCCACTAGGCAAGTTATCCCAATGAGGTGGTAAATGAGATAATCAAATTAGCCTCACATACCATACCAAATTTATCCTCTTGAAAACTTCGATAAGGCACCACAATGCTATGATTTTGAATGTTATGTCTACAGGTTTTTGTTAAAGGGAATTTTTCTTTGTTCGTGTAAGGTCTTCTTCTTAGGGAACATCGTGCCTAATGTCTCCAAGAAAGGACAAGTCAAGAATATCAAATTTCCATTTATGGGATGCCTCATTCTCATCATGCCATTAAGGGAAATTGTACACTTAGAAATATCACACTCTTGAAGGACATCAAACCAATGACACCACCAAGAAAAGGACACATCACAATAATAATAAAATCATGCCATTAAATATTTCAAATTTCAAAAGGTGTCATCCATGTATGCCCCCAATTTAAAGTGGTTGCAAATAGGTCATTACTATGAGCAACTTCTTTAAAGTAGCCAATGTTTTCTCTTAAGACATGGGAGATTTCCTTGAAAAACCCTATGCCAAGTCATATATTTCCAAAATAAAGCTACATCATGAACGAGGAGGAAAGGGGTTGCCCCATAAAATACATAAGGAATCTATGGATTCAGGATCAATATGTCTTTGCTACAATGCTTTTATAGAGCTTGAAATTTTCATCATTCCCCAAATACTTATAGAATTGGAAGAATGACATAAAGAGAGTGAAAACAAAGGAAAATCCTTTCAAATCAACATGGAAGAGACCTAAATGACTCAATTCCTTGCATCATCCCCAAAAGGAAAACACAAGACAAGCAAAAAATATTAAATGTTTACGACATAAAGAAGAATGTAGATACATGTACATGAATTCCCAAAAAGGGAGAGATATGTATCAAAAAACATCACAAGGGATCACATTACACACATGCAATCACATACAAGAACATGAAAAAGAAAAAAAAGACTAGTAAGGCACATGTGATTCAACCTATAGCAGGTCGTCTACATCCCAATCTCGGTTGGTTTAAATGGAAGGTGGACAACTAGCCAAAGGGAAAATGGCAAGTAAAAAAATAGGGGAAGTTACCAAGTTCAATACTCTTTTTAGGAGATTTTTGATTTAAGCTCATAGAAGAGGAAAACAATGTATTTAATTCATTATGCACTTGTTCATCAATATTTGCAATACCAATGTCATCATATAGATTAATCACAACAAGAGGTCAAATGATAACGTCGCTTGAAGGTTCTTGTTGTGAGGGTATAGAGTCATCATGCATTTCTTTAGGTAAGTTTAGATTTAGATTTTATATGTTTTTCATTTCTTCTTTAGCTTGTAACATACAAGAAATAGCATGACATCTATGCCTACACTCTCTAGCATTATGATTTCATTTCAATCTGTTATCAATTTGTGTTTGTGTAGGAGAAGGTTTCTCAACTATAGGTTTCTTCTCTTCCCATGAGGGAGGAACAAAAGGAACCACAAGATTTCGCTCAACCACTTTCTTTTTATCTTTGAAAACTTGTTTAATTTTAAGAGGCACAATGGGATTGTTTTGGTTTTCTCGTGGTCTCTTGTAGGAAATTGTAGGATTTTTTTTCATAGGCTGCTCTTGGATGGTTGGAAGGAATTTTATTTCAATCATTATTTCATCAAGGATAGGAGACTTAATCATAGGTTGAGGTTGTGATCTCCTAAAATATTATGTTCCTAATGTAAGATGCTAAATAACTAATTATGCAATAACAAGAAAAAACACAAAAGATGACACCTCAATGATTAGCCTTGGGAATTGATAAAATGAAAGCAAGATGAAATAGATTGAGATTGATTATACATTCATGTTGCTTCTTCCTTGGTTGACCCTTGATCTTTGGATGTCTTGTGTGCTCCTTGGATGGCTGTGGAATTAAATGGATGCAAGATGCAAGATGGATTGATGAAAAATGCTATGGAGAGGCTAAAATGCTACAAATGGAAATTTGGCAAGAGTTTGGTAGCAAAAGACTTCATCCCCTTTTTGAGAGAAATGAGGGAGTATTTATAGGATAATTTGAATTTTCTATAGAATTCAACAGTTGAGATCGATCCAACAAAGCCAAGATGAAGGGCTATGGTGAGTTGACAACTCACAAGCCCTCACATCTTGACATGGGGAAATCTGAGATGGCATAGAGTGGGATGATGTGGAAATGAGGTGGAAGAGAAATACATGAGGTGGATGAAGGACAAGTACCTTGTAGGTACCTTGGGGGATGAGAAGATTTCCTCAAAAAGTAACTTCTTGTTCCCAAATGAGCATGAAAGAGACAATTGAGGAATTTCAGAATTCCTCAAAAATCTCCATGGGAAAAGGGGAAGTGGTTGGAGAAATAAATGTAAATTAAAAATTCACATTCTTAGGAGAGTCTATTGGATAAGAGAGGGTTTCCAAAAAGCTGGGGATTTGTCACATGTGGGTGATGTGACAAGTCAAAGGTTTTAGAAGTCCTTGACACATGTAAAGTGACAAGTCAATTCTTCTAGAACTTGCATGGGGATAGGGTAGACCTTGGAAAGATAAAAGTGAATTAAAAATTCACATGGGGAAGAGGGGAGCCTTGGGTGAATAAATGTGAATTAAAAAGTCACATGGGAAATAGAGTCAAGGCCAAGAAAGGCAAGTGGAAAGGTTGACCAAAAAAGGTATGCCAAAGGTGGCTAATGATTTTGATTAAGGTTGTGCAAACACAAGATTATGATAATTAATGAGAGATTAGAGACAAGTGGGAGATTATGGAGGATGTGGCACTAACCTTGATTAAGTGGTGCACATCCTAATCATAGATTAATTAATTTAATCCGGATTAAAAGAGGATTATGGAGAATGTGACAAGGAGAGAGAAAAAGAGGGATTAAAAATTGGTTTTAATCCAAATAGGTCAAATGACTAAATTAAACAAATTGTCTTATTTATTTAATTTAGAGAAGAAAAGGTGTAAGGTAAAGTATTTAATTTATTCAATTACATACTTTAGGAACCTTAGGTAGAAAATGAAATAATGATTAAATAAATTATTTAATCACTATTAATAAAATAGACTAATAGAGTAGACAATTTTGACCATGTGGAAGTGGTCAAATTTAGATCATACTTTTCCAATGATAGCATTATGATAAAACCTTAGGTTAAATGAATAATTCCTATCTAAGTTCTTTAAATCACGTCCAACCGTATAAGAGAAGATTGATGCTGTGTACTTGAATACCATGGAGAAAGGCTCTTTGGGCTCTTTCATCAGTCAAGGTATTGTTAAATTTTAACACCTAAAAGTGAGAATGGAGAATCTTTCCTAGGATGGTGGCCAATTATGCTTCTCAACACCTAGATTACAAAATATTTGTCAATATCATTGTCATCACAATTAAAACTATTGCTTGAGATACAATCATATAGGTAAACAAATTGGCTTTCTTGATAGTAGATACATTCTAGAAAATTCAATCCTTGCATCGGAGACTGTTGAATGGACCCAACAAACTACTCATGATGCCCTTACTATTAAGTTAAATGTTTGACAAGGCATATGATTGCATCAAATTTCCTTTCATTTATAAAAGGCTCAAATGGATTTATTTTTAACCCTAAATTATTATTACACATTCAAAATTACAAAATACCAGTTGAATGAAGAACCTTCATTTGAAGGTGATGTCGTCATGACCTTTGAATGAAGAACCTTAATTCAAAAATTATGCCATGTCAAGAATTTCAAATGAAGGTATTTTTTAATTTTAAATATTTCATGTCCAAAATTATTTATAAAAGGAACCTTTGCATGAAGGACTTTCAAATGAAGACCTTAATTCAAAGGTCCTTCATTAGAAGATCCTTCATATGAAGGTTCCTTTAATGCCATCCCATTATAGCTCTTGGAGTTTTTAGAGATATTTTTGTTTCGAAGTAGAGATTGGACCATCAAATAGTGTCACCATGACTCTACTAAGATGTCCATCAAACTAATAAACCTTAACTTAACAACCACAAATTCACAAGAAAATTGCCCCTGTTAGCCCTAGGGCATCAATTCAATGCCAAGTTTATTTATTTAACAGACCCCTAAATGCAAGTAATCTCTATCATACCATGTTGCACACCAATCCACCAAGTTAAATTTCCAAGATAGTGGGTGGATTGGTGGATGTCATTTCTATTTATCCCTCAAACCCTTACATAGGAAAAATAGGGTAGTCCCTGTATTTGATTGTTTTCTCCCATAAAATAGTGATTGAGCACTTCAAAACAAATTGAAATGAAAGGGAACACATATATTTATCTACACCAATGGTCTCAGAGAATTTCAAGCTTGTACGGATCCATACAACACAAAAGAACTTCAAAAAAATAGTAAAAACACAAAAAATTGCTTCAAGAACGTGGTATTTGAAATGAAATTTTGGTATCAACTCCTCCAAAAATTGAAATAGGATGGGAATACAATATGATAGAAGTGGGATAAAAAATTAATCGTTTGAAGCATCAAACCAATATGCAAAGATGAAAGAAAGTGCTAATCCCTTAAATTGAAAAAAGTTTCTTTTAACTTTAAGTTTGTTGGGTAGCCAATTCTTTTAAGTTATCAAATCCTACCATCATACATAATCAAAATATTGTTGTTTCAAATGACTATGAGAACTAAATTTCACTATTTGAAGATGTTGAAACCTTTTCATAGAGAATTAGAACATTGATGCGACCACCCATCCTAAACCTTGAAACATACCAAAAGTCTCCTAGCAATTAGACATAGGAAGATTTAAGATGACTTAAACAATTTTGATTGCCAAGCATAAACTTATGATGAATTTATCAGGCCTAGTACACACTCCCTCCCCATTAACCACTTAGACATATGGAAATTAAATGTAAATTTTCTTCTATTTTTTGTCATGTAGGTGTCCAATAAACCACTTAGTGGTGTTTCCCTTCAAGTTTATTTACTTGAATGAAGAGAAAAAGTCCCTTGATTAAAATTAGAGAATACATTTGAGGCCTTGGTTGTGTAACTAGTGGACCATAGTCACATTTCACACTTGTTACAAAGTTTGGGAGTTAAAAAATTAAGTAGATTTGATTTGTGATGGACACATTTGGACGGTAGTAACAATAACTTGCAATCTATCAATACTTGAATACCTTATAACCTGTCAAATTCTAGCGATGAAATGATAGATTAATCATAATGTCACCTTGGGATCACATCACCATGAAAGAACTTCATCCAACATCATTATGAGTGCAGGTACCACCAAATAGGTATTTGTCAGATTTGTCTTCCTCGAGCAAGGGAAATTCAGGAAGAGAAGAGGAAAGTGAGACATGTAGTAGGTCTAAAAGAGGGAGATCAACTAGAGGTTAAAAGATTATAAGAAAATTTCATAAATGCATGGAATTTTTTCTTGCTGAAGAGGGGTCATGTTCTTATGATGATGAGAGCATAGGTGACATCGAGGTGCCCTTGAGGTACAGACATATACAAAAAAAATGGGTACCCAAGGAACTTCCTCCAATAAACATTGATTTTTGTGTCAACGAGAGGATATATCGCATAGCACCATCGACATTACATGGTTTGGGCCTATTTTGCATGGACGATATAAAGGTCTGTTATGAAAAAGTTACTGAATTGATGAAATATGTTGGACCATGTTACAGTTACAAAGATTGGATGCAACTGGTTCGATATACACGAAGTATGCGTAGGTATGCACTGTCAGCAAATTATATACAACTAAAATATAAGGATCAAAATAAAGGAGTGGATAGGTACATTGACGAAAGGCCAAAATCATTAGGGAATATTGAAGGTTTTATAAATAGTACACGACCTAGGTCAACAAATAAGCAACCCAATTGCATATTCGAGGCGCAAGAGGGAAACCATGTATTCGTATGTGCGATAAAATCAATAACTACAGGGGAAGAGTTGCGAATCGATTACAATTTGAATTGCTTAGATATAAATGAAGTTACTATGGGGGTGGTATTTACTCTATACATTTTACTCAACCTCCAATTAATGACTCCAATATACCATTTTATTATTATGTTTTTTTTCATAAGTCTATTGGTTTCATTTCGGTAATGTTTTTTTATATTTAATTTTTGTCATAGCAGGACATTGATTGTACGAGGAAGGCTTCGGCCCAGAGCACAGATCACGATCCATCTTCAGGCACTTCTACCTGACAAGTTTACCTCATTGTAATTGTACAAATTAGATACGAGCAAAATGTTTTATTATTATATTTTTTTCATGATTTTATTGTGTTAATTTCGATAATGTTTTTAATATTATTGTTGTAGTCGTCTGATTGGGGAAAGGCGCTAGTAGTAGAGGAGAGCATCCATATGGAGGTGCAATCACTATTATGGGATAATGACATCGCATTTTATGCAAACCCTGTGGATATGATGAAGAATTCCCAAAAATAATGCAATGAAGAAATCCTTAAGGTGGTATTCATAGTGCTTCAAACAGATGAGATAAGAAAAAGGGTTAAAATATTGACTGAGAGAGCACAAAACTTGCAAGTAAGCTATCATGAGATCTTTAATTATAACATAAGTTCATTCATGGTTTTATATTTTGTACTCTTTTATGTCATGAACTAAAATATGTGTCATTTTTACAAGATTATTTGTGTCCTCATGATGTTGTTGACCATGATCAAGGTACTGCAAGTGTTGCTCGGGGAGTAGGGGTTGGTACAAGTGTCAATCCTGATATTCCTACGAATACAT
This sequence comes from Sequoiadendron giganteum, assembly GCA_007115665.2. Lineage (NCBI taxonomy): Eukaryota > Viridiplantae > Streptophyta > Pinopsida > Cupressales > Cupressaceae > Sequoiadendron > Sequoiadendron giganteum. The sequence goes on along the minus strand of CM021110.1, from coordinate 17,298,758 downwards.
CACATCATATGACCCCATCATTTGTGCCTATATTGTCGACTAAAATTTCGACAACACATACCATGCAAGCATATGGTAGTGCACCCTCTGGCAATGAACACATGCCAGAACATGTGTTAGGACAGGTACCTAGGGATGCAAAGTCCACTAGTACTGGTGATGTTTTAGCAGCATTTCCTAGATCTTCCTGTATTACTAGTACGAGAACATTGTTGGTCACATTTGTGGTGACCGAGGATTTCATTCCCATAAAGATAGAGAAGGTCTCAGGTACTTTAAAATGTTTTAATTATTATTATATATAATCCAATTGAAATTTACTTATTGATCATGCTTTATAGACTAATGATCCCATAATCATTTTGTAGGAAATTATGTTTTTTATAAACATCTAAGTGATATTACATTGGAGCTCTTCGGGCCCACCATACGTACACGATGGAATTCCCAAAATAAGATTTAAAAGATGATCTCATTAATTGTTTAGTTGTGTTGTTCGGTGATAAAACATTCAACCGAACCAAGGTCCTTAAGAAATATGGTACCTATCTAAAGTATGTGAGGGACCACTATAGGTCACATTTAGAGAAGAGCAAAAAGTATGAGCGCCCCCCCATGATTTCGAAGAGGGAGTGGAAGGATTTGGTGTCGGATGCAAAGGAGAAGGATGAAAATAAAAAAAGGAAAGACACCATCGAGCCAAGGAAGGTATGTGATACTATCAACAACGTAATTATATACTGATTACTTTTTCTTTTTACATAATCTAACGTATTTCAATTTTTCATAGGCTGCCCGACACATTGAAGGTAACAAAGGCAAGACTAGAAAAACACGAACAACACAAACTTGGCTCTCGTGGTCATATGAAATTAGTCGTAAGAATTTTAAGTATCAATAAATGAAATGTTGCATCCAAATAATAAATTACAAACAATTTTGGTTTTATCACACCATAGAAGAAAAATTCATGATCTTATGCAAAAATTTAGGGTTCTGATTTCAACAGAGTGCCCATAGAAGAGGACCTAAAGATTTCCTTCCAGCAAGGCTATGGAGCCCTGGATGAACACCTAAGAGTCTTGATTGGGCAAACACAATCTTCCATTGCATCCAACACATAGGTAAATAAACTCAATAAATTTTATTTAAAATTAAATACTTGTGCAATCTATTCAATATTAATCTCCACCATAATAATGTGCCTATTTGTTTTAAATAGACAAGCAATGATAATACTACATATGACATTGGAATGCAGCGTGGTGAGGGTGGATCGCAACCTGCAGATGAAGGCCATGGTATGCATTCCGGTACTGGATGTATTCATGTGTTATACAAAACACAATATGGATTAATACAATTAAACATCTTTAATTGCATTTGGTGTATTAATTAATGTAACCTTTTGTGTTTCAGCTTTAGAGCATGTAGAGCATGATCAGGCTAGACAAGATCAGGACATGATGTGGCCCCATCAAGTAAAGAGGACCACTCTAATGTTCTTTTAAACATATTTAGTTGCAATTGGTGTATTAATTAATGTAACCTTTCATGTTTCAACTCTAGATCAGGATTTAGAGGGTGTTCAACATCTTGAGCATGAGGCTATAAGACAAGATCAAGAACATTATGTGGCCTCATTAGGTAAAGATCACCACTCTAATGTTCTTTTAATTAATCAAATAATTGTAACAATAATAATAAAACATATCAATTTAACATTTCTTTGCTATTGTAGCAGACTCCCCTTGCAGCGGCATCCAGATTATGAGTACACGACTAGGAATAAATTCAGATCACGAGAAGAGCTCAGAACAATTGAAGGGGGACAAATTATTTAGAAAATGATACTCCACTTCAACTTTTTTTAGCTGCAAAAAAGAAACAAAAAAAAAAGTGATTGTAATCATATTATGACAACCATATTTTTGATAATATGTAAAAACTGAAAAAATGAATGTTATATGTTAATGAATGAATGTGAATATGTTAATGAATGAATGTTATATGTTATTAATGGATGAATGAATGAATGTTATATATTATTAATGGATGAATGAATGAATGTTATATGTTATTAATGGATGAATGAATGAACGTTATATGTATTAATGGATGGATGAATGAATGTGAATATGTTAATGAATGAATGTTATATGTTATTAATGTAGGATGAATGAATGAATGAAAGAATGTTATATGCTATTAATGGATGAATGAATGATTAATTTTATATCATCAGGTATGGGGAATTGAGAGTGATGTGCAGGGGGGAGGGGCCAAATGAGCTTCCACCTCAACGTGGTTGGCCTTGGTAAGTAGAGAATATTAAACTATTCTCGAAATGAAGAGAAGCTCGATAAGGTAATGCACTTTTCAATATAAGAAATGCATCATTTGAAGCATCAAACCAATATGAAAATATGAAATAAAGTGATAGATTTTCACTATGAACATTGTGTTGTGAGTGGATTTGGTTTCGAAGCTCTGTTTCTTTTGTTTTTAGTGGTCTCTAAAATTTGACTTTTGTGCATAATAGGTTAGTGGAAAATTTGACAGCTCTGAAGGGTTTAGAGGCTTGATTGAGATAGATACATGGATATTTAGATATTGTTGTTGATGGGAGGATTCCACTTAACCATGAAATTTTGTACCATTTGCAGGTATGCAAAAATTTATCTAGTTACATTCATTCAACTTACTGTAATATAATATTTGACAAAAATATCCTTTTCATTATACTTAGATGGATTTTCGTGCCTTGTTCCAAAGCATAGGTTTTAGAACATGCAAGAAGGATGTTGGCAAGGGTTAAGGAATTTGGCTTTACACCTACCAATTGCATAGTTTACTTCATTCATCCAACATATTGCCAATGTGTTTCACAATTTTTGAAATCATATCCTATAATTACAGAACTAGTAAAATTAAAATATGTAAGTTTCAAATATAGTATTACATATCTTTCTATGAATTTTTGAAAGAAAATATCAAAATGGAGAAGTATTAACAAAATAATTTGCATAATTTCTAAGAGATCAAGGATTTTTTTTGCAGAGTTATCTTGAATATATATTTAAGACAAAAGTAACTTATAGAGATTGAAGCAGAATATTGGTAGTCTAAAATCACCAGTCAACACATCTTAGGAGTATCTCAATTTAAGAGAACTAGGTCCACTATTCATTAGCCGTTAAAACAAATAAAATCAATTCATAAGATTATTTTGTTCTAATAGGGTTGACTGGTTGCTTGTTTCTTTTTTATTGTCAGGAAATCATCAATATACACTTGGTTTTCCCGCCTTCTATTGCCTCGTGGCCAGAGATTTTATGTCGAAGGCATCAAAGTAACCTTCAAGATTGAAAATGGAAATGAGTACAAGGTTAGTATAACTTAATGCTAATTGGTTATGATTTTATTTGTTCAAGACCAATTTAGATTCATTTTCTGCTCACACTACTTTTATTTACATTTATGTTTCGCTAATATCTATTTTCCTGTACATTCATATTCTTCTATACATGTTGTGTTTACAATAATGTTTTCCTTAATTTAATCTAGGGGAGAGGACCCAATACCTAAGCATGTATCAATAGTTGTGATAGTAGTGGTTTATATAGTGCCCAATCCTAATTATTTGATTCTTCTTACTGATCCAACTAAGAATTTCCAGTTACTATGATTGATTATAAGGATTTAATCTTTACTTTATTGTGATAAACTTAGATTTGTGGGCTTGTCTTACAGGTGCTTGTTTAGATGGGTGAGGATTGTTTTTTGTGCTAAAAATATTTTTATTTGTTAATGCTAAACATACATAACCGAATCAAGGGGTAGAGGTTGTCCTCTTCAAATGGAATAAGAAGGAGAGTCAGAAGTGGAAGATCAGTCCCATCTGTAAGTTTCGTGTGTAGCTGCATTGAATGGAATTATTTTTCTTGGGTATACTTAAATTTAAAATTTTGATTATCTGGTGAAATTCATGTTTCCATAGAGGGTTTGGAGGCTTTATCTCACAATTCAAATTTCTTGTGTCACTTTGTTTTTCTATTCAATATGATATGTTTCTCAAGGAGGATATGGATCTGGTTCTTCATACCATCAACTTAATGAAGAGGAGCCTCACTGCCATGCTGTTAGGATTTACTGTGAAGCTAATCCAAAGTTTTTCATTGCTTCTTGAGGCCATATTGCAGTGCTTTCTCTAGGAAGCCCACATGATCCCCATCAAGTATCTTCTTTTGTAGTCTCTAAATTTCTTAGAAGAAATTAACAACTAGTTTGTCTAAATGTGGCTCCTTGTTTACACATTAATATCTCTTTTGGCAGTAATGGATCAAAGTGGATTCACGAGGTCTTAAAGATAAGGCTCTCAAACATGGATACCAAGAGTGGGACTAGGTAAAACCATTCATAATCAGCTCATATTGTTTTATTGATTGTCTAAGAGATAAGAATCTAGGATAACATTCTGTATTTTTCTATTGAATTTCCAGAGTGAGAATAATTTTGGGTTTGCAATCCTATTTTTTAGTACACTAGCTAAGATTCCAAGATGCACTGTAGGTACTTTTTCTCACCAAATTGCTCATTTTCCACAAAATTAGATTCTAGTGTGTAGTTTAATATTCACTAGTTTGATTTTTTCTTTTTTAGAAAAATTAGAATCCAGTTCGTAGGTTGTGCTTCTTGTGCAAATTTGTAAGATGAGATTTTTGTATTTAGCTGCACAATACTTTCCTTTTTCAGTACAATGTTATGCAATGGAGTTCAGACATTAGGATTAGGTTACTAGTTGCTCTTTGAGTAATAATTTAAAACCTTATTCATTGTCCTTTACAATGTATATGACTATCTTGCAAATTGTCCTCTTATATTCATGACTTTCTTTCAACTTATCAAAGGATGAATATGTCTTGATTAAAACCTTTGTTTGATGTTTGTCCTTCATATGAATGTCTCAGTCTTCTCTTTCACAAATTTATGTTACTTCACTATTCTATCATACCTCTGATTTTTTGCAATAGTGTCTTCAACCTCTCTGTAATTCCCATTATGAGTTGTGTGTTACTATGTCAGCACTTCCTTGACCATGAGAATGAGAAACAAAGCAATTGAGATTCCATTTAGTAAATCTATTTACATTTGCAGCAACTTTAGCCTTCAATACCTCATCAGTCATCACCATTACACTCTTGAAGGAACTCACAAAATTATACTATTTATCCAGCTTTGAGTCCTACATTGTCCTCTGAATACTGTGCTTTCTACTTTCCACTATCAAAATTTGTCTTCAGAGCTTATTTAAGATTGTTCATTTGGCTTGACTTTGGCCTCCAGACTTGTCTATCATAGTGTTCAGATCATCATTATATATTGATTTCCCTCTTCATCATAGTTGATTATCTTCAACAAATTTTCATACCACTGCCTTAGTATAGTCTATCATTTTGATATGAAGTAAAGGGAACGGTGATATTCATCAAGACTACTATAAAAAAAAATTCACTATCATTGATGGATCTGATTGTACTCTTGATGAAATCCATGCAATTATACTTCACTTGACAGTAACCTTCTTCTCTTTCTTTGATGTCAACACAAAATTATACTTTTAAGGGTTACCATCTCTATGCTCAATCCACTATTTAGCTCTCATTCCTCTAGCACATGTCCTTATATCTTTCATTGCTGAAGTGATTGTCCTTACACATTGGTATGACTATCTTTTAAAATTTGAGAATACATTCTTTATAATAGTGAACCTTCCTATAGAATCATAAATTCTATTCTTCATGTGCTCTATAGTGAATATTTATTGTCTAAAACATCTATGATTTGTCATTCACTGTCCATGATAGTTCCCTTTACCTCATGACTCATCATAGGTTTTATATTTTTCTCCAATTGTTGATCATCAACATAAAATGTGGCCATCATAATATCATCCATAGCCTCCATATTCTACAATTATTCATTGATCATTTCTCATACATATTAACCAAATAATGCAGACCTAGAGCTTGGACTACAGATGCATGCAAAAAATGATAAATCCCTACCTCTGTAAACCTAATTACACACAACAAATGACATGTTGTTTGATATTTTAAACAGTCATATGACTATCCTTTTTCTACCTTGTAAAAACTTACTCAATGCATACAATAATTTATTGAAATGCAAATTTGAATGGCCTCTTAACTCTTGACACTAATGTCATTGCATTTGTCAAAATAGGGTTTATCATATTATGATCTAAATTTTCATAATGAAGTCTTCCAATTTGTCCTTTATATATGAGCATTGATGACAATCCATCTGGTCTTTTACTACCCCTTTTCAATGCTCATGGTCTTGGCACAACAACTTTCTCTCTTTGATTGACCTATCCTTATGTCTTGTCATTATGCATATGGATGCACTTTGGAGCCTCCTACTACTTTTAAATATCGCCCATAGTCACCCCGATAATTATTTTGATCCATTTGTATCTTCATCGACAAGAGATCATGTATCACAGTTTCCCGACGTGGTGAGTCACCTCGATGATTATTCTTTTAATTTAAAGTATGTTGCCAAGACTCCTATCGATGTAATATTATCGGCGTGACATAGCGGGTCAGGTAGAAATTAAAAACTTACTTTGATGGTATATGTCTTGCTGAGATGCTTCCATTGTGCTTCATCGATGAGACAAGATGAGTATCTCACTGATTAAACTTCATCGCTAAGACCATAGGCTAGTCCTCTCGATACATCTTCTTAGGCAATTTTGATCGTTGTAACAGTCTTGATCTTTCACTGATATGCCTACATTTGAACGAATAGTTTTTTTTTAAGGGCAGGTGAATGGAAATGCGTAGCCATTTCATGGACACCTTTCAAAAAATAAATTGAAAAGCTATAAAACGAGCACATTATAACGCGCTTGCGTTATTGCTTATTAAAAAAAAGAAAAAAAAAGTGAAAACCTGTCATTGTTATTTCAACTATTTTTTTCTTGTAGCCACGGCCAAAACCCCCATATTTTTGTGCTCGCGTTCTAGGAGGAGGAATTCAACAAATTTCTTCACCAAAAAATTCTATTTCTTCGCAATGATGGTGCCATGAGGAGGAGGAGGTGTGAGAGGTAAGAATTTTGTGGTTTTTATTTTGAATTAGTTAGTTTTAGGTTGAATTTGATATATGTTTGTTTGAATTTTTAGGAGATGCAAATCAACCTACAAACCCTCAAAATCAAAATCAACCACAACAACAACCTCCTCCACCAATTACTCAACCCCCTCTTGGCACTTAACAAAATTTAATGATTGAAATTGAGAACAACAAAAAGAAAATTGAGGATTTGATCAGTAGGTTGAGTGATCCAAATGGTTCAACCACAAAAAGAATGACCCTAGCAAATTCATTGAAAGATATGTTAAAAAATGTAGATTCAATTAGCAAACAAATAACTAGATGGCAAGATAGGAGGCAGGCAACTAGGGATTATTATGCAAATAAACTATCATACAAAGATGTAAAGGATTTAAAAATTACAAAAGGTGATTTGTGGTTATTATTCACCGACCCACACACAAATAAAAATCTTACCCTCAATGCGAAGAGGTTTCCTATCCATTGGTGCCACCACCAACAAATTAGGGAATAGTTGTATGATAGGTTGTACATGGTCTTCAATTACCCACCGTGCAACAATTGCGAGGTCCCACAATATTTCCTTAGGAAACTATACAGTGAATTCATATTAAACAAAATCCTAAATTATTTTGATATGAGGGATTTCTAGAGGAGAGGTGGGGGGTCAACTTAGGATAGACTCGGTGCACAGTCGGATCCTACACGACAAGGTAGACGAGCTCTCGCTAGGCCACCTTGTGATCACGTTGTTATGCCTTCTGTCGTGAAGGAAATTGCTGACATAGGGACATTGCAAGCAATCAACACTTTTCCCCAGAGTGTCATCCATCATACTAGCCAGGTATTCTACAATTCCATTCAAGGGAGTATTTGAGTGGTGGCCTTCGAACACATGTGTGTCAATCTTGCGAGGCTACTTGTTCATATGACCCCACCAAAACTCAAGAGACTGGTATGCAAGATCCGTCTACAGCTATGGAGATGGAGAGGGCAGATGACATTTTGCATTAGGCATATGGCATTGATAGTCAGGTAAAATTTAGTGCATGTTCATTGAATTTAATTTATTAAATTTCAATTTTGAAATGAAAGATTAACTAAAAATGTTTTATGATTTTAATAAAATTGCAGGGTCACAGTGTTGAGACTGGATACACCGTCCCCCCACCAACTTATTTCTGCAGTACAGCTATCATTGGGGTATGTAACTAGTAAATTATAAATTTATTGCATGTTATTAGCATTATTTTACGAATGGTAATTTAATATGCCATTTTGGATGTTGAACAAATTAATATTGGAGGTTTTGATGGAACACTTCCCAATGGCGGTGGATTTACTCAAACCTACACGAAGGTAATAGAATAAATATTTTAACTAATGAATCAAGTACTTAATAGATTTGTGTAGTTTATATGCACATCGTTGATTACATTGAATAATTTGTTGTTTTATTTTTGAGATGTTGCAAGCCGAAACACCTACGAATGTGATGAGGGCAATGGATATTGGTGTGTCATCTGCTATACAATCCTCGATGGCTCTAACAAGAGAGGAATGAGGCAAATTAGCAAATTTACAGTTACATTTGTTGTTATAGATGTTAGTTAGTGAAAAACCAAACCATTATTTATTAATGTAGTTTAATTTCTATTTATGGTTTATACAAGGCTTGAGCACACCTTAGCATGGACGTGAGAATATTTCCCTTGTGGAGAGAGATCATGAGATGGCAATAAGTGATTATTTTTTCAAATATATCATTTTTTATAATCTAATTTCTATATATTCATGTCTTTACTTCTTATTGTAACAGTTAAAACTTCACCATGAACTAAACCCTAGGAGGAGCAACAAGAGCACTCCTCGAGTGCAGAAAAAATGAGTGAAAAACCTATCGCCATCTGATTGAAAAGAAAAGGGAAAGAATTTATTTCTAGGGCATGGAGAGAAATGACTTTTGATTCCAAAGCCCTTTGTAATTGTATGCCTACATGGCAGTTTTGAACATATTTTTATTGGACATATTTGACATTGTATGCCTATATGGCTATTTTGTACATATATTTCATACTTATATCGACATTTATTGATGTATGCCTACATGGCTATTTGGTTAATACAAATATCTTTTATCGATGCTTGTCCATATTTGCATTCTAAATTGATGGTTCAATAGATATGAGTTACGTGTATTCAAGTGTATACCTTACAACTTACGTGTATACTTTGTGACTTACATGCATTCAAATGTATGCTTTGTGGCTTACATGTTTTCGTGTGTATACCTTGTATTCGTGCGTATACCTTGTATTAATTTGTGTATACTATGTATTTGTGTGTATAATTTTTGAGGCTTACGTGTTTTTGAGTACTTGTGCTTCCCTTATTGACATGTACATGCTTGAATTATTCATGTGTATAATTATTATTTGGTTAACCCTAGCATTGATCATTGTTGTCCTTCATGATTTGTCTTGAATTTTAATTGATTGATGCTAAACAACTTTATCTAAAAGAAAAAAATACGTTTACAATTGGCATTCCATGAAATGATTCATAAAGAGATTCCAATATTTTCTTGATGCATCACTATTGAAAGATTTATATGTCAAATTTTTGCAATATTATTTCTTGTATATGAAATGGACTCGGGAGAAAGCAAGTTACAATTTATAATACAAATAAGAAATGGACTCAACATTGTCCTAGACCCACAAATAGGTCTATTTAACAAAGCAACATGCTCTCAATCACTCTTCGAATTTCAAAGCACCATTGGTGATGCAAAGTGGCTCAACCAAGTTGTGATTTGACACAACTTCTCTCAAATATGCCCACTAAGACTCCAACATTCACTTGAATCAATAATAAGAAATCTCCTATTGGTTTATGGTTTTGCACCAAACCACTGCCAAAAGAAAGCTAACTCAGCCCTCTTTCAATCCATCTCAGCCTTGGGACTATACATGAAAGCTAGAGGTCGTACCAAGTACAGGATCAACAAGTTTGTATGAAAAATCTTAAAAATAAAGAATAGTGTGAATAATTCTTATTAGATCTTCTCCAAAAGTTCATCAAAAACCTCCATTCGAGCCTCTCAAGTCTTTACATAGTTTTTTATACACTTCTCTAACTGATCCACATCCTCAACTAACTAAACACCAAATTTCAAAACAAGTAACCATTGCATTTTAAATTTGTTGCTTTAAGCAACTTACAAATTTGCAACTTTAGACTCTTCCAACCTAATGAGTACATCTAATGACCTCTAAACCCACACAAATGGATTACAAATAGCCTTACTACATCGACAAAACTCCATTCTTTCATAATAGTATACAAATTCATAAATTTTCCTTCAAAGGCTTTAAAGACAACTTCTAGTGCAATATTGAAATTTTCACATTTTTTATCACTAGACCCAAAAGTCACCCTAAAACATACCTAATGGTCTTAATTGACCTTATTCAAGACAAAGAATGCTCAACATACCCACAAAAACCTATTGACCAGCCTATTCACCATCAGATAATCACTAAAACCACTGAACGAGACCTTCTTCATCAAATGGAGGAACAAGGTGCTCTGCACGAATGATCATACACTTTTTGTATGGAATACTCAGACTTCTCAACCGTCATTTGTATGTTTCTCTTTTCCAGTGTTTTACATGCCATCATAAGGGATCAAGCTAGTTGAATGCAAGTCAAATCAATTCCATGTGTTTAGGTGCGAAAGAGGACCATGCCTAGTGTAAACCTACCTATTGGGATGTGTTGGAGCAGTTAGTTTGGTCACATGAATTGCAAAACGAAAGTTGCACCACTTTGCAACTTTGCACAACTTGAATTTGACAATTTTTCCATCAAGTGAAAATCCATCGCCACAGGAAAACCACTCCGAGATAGCCAAAAATAAGAGAGGTTTTTGTAGAGGGGCCCAACGCAATCCTATAAGATCAGACGAGAATTTTCTAAGTATTATGATATCCAAGTAATAGCATGCTGAAGTTTACAACCATTTTACACTTTGGACCCTTAAGGGATCGATCCGGTGTAACGTAGCTCAAAGCGATTATGCGTGTTTCAATGTGAACAAGGACCATGCCTAATGTAAACATACCTATTCAGATGCATTGGAACAATTTTCTTGGTCACACAAGTTGCAGAGAGAAAGTTTCACCACTTTGCAACTTTGCACAACTTAAATTTGACACTTTTTCCATCAAGTGAAAATCTGTTGCCACGGGAAAACCACTACAAGATAGTCAAAACCGAGCGAGGTTTTTGTAAAGGGGCCCAGCCTGATCTTGTTGGATTAGATGAGAAGTTCCTAAGAATCATGGTATCCGAGTAATAGCATGCTGAAGTTTGCAGCCATTTTGCACTTTGGACCCTTAAGGGATCGATCCAGTGGAACGTAGCTCAGAGTGATTCCGCGTGTTTGGGTGAAAAAAAGGACCATGCCTAGCGTAAACATACCTATTCAGACACATTGGAACAGTCTGTTTGGTCACACGAGTTGCAGAACAAAAGTTGCACCACTTTTCAACTTTGCACTCCTTGCATTTGATGTTTTTTGCATCAAGTGAAAATCTGTCGCCATGGGAAAACCACTCCAAGATAGCCAAAAACGCAAGAGGTTTTTGTAGAAGGGACCAACATGATACTATAGGATAAGATGACAAGAATATAAACATCACGGTATCTGAGTAATAGCATGCTAAATTTTGCATTCATTTTGCACTTTGGACCCTTAAAGGATCAATCCGATGGAACGTAGCTCAGAGTGATTCTGCATGTTTTGGTGTGAAAGAGGACCATGCATAGCATAAACATACCTATTCAGATGCATTGGAATAGTCTACTTGGTCACACAAATTGCAGAGCGAAAGTTGCACCACTTTTTAATTTTGCACAGCTTGAATTTGACACTTTTTCCATCAAGTGAAAATACGTTGCCACGGGAAAACCACTGCAAGATAGCCGAAACTGAGAGATTTTTTGTAGAGGGGGCCAACACAATCCTATAGAATTTGATTATTTTCTAAGCATCATGGTATTCGAGTAATAGCATGATGAAATTTGTAGCCATTTTGCACTTTGGACCCTTAAGGGATCAATTCGGTGGAACGTAGCTCAAAGTGATTCTGTGTGTTTCGGTGCGAAAGAAGACCATGCCTAGTGTAAAAATACCTATTCAGACATGATGGAACAGTCCACTTGGTCACACAAGTTGTAGAATGAAAGTTGCACCACTTTGCAGCTTTGCACTACTTGCATTTGATGCTTTTTCCATCAAGTGAAAATTAGTCACCATGGGAAAACCACTCTGAGATAGCCAAAATCGAAAGATTTTTTTGTAGAGGGGCCCAACATGATCCTATAGGATCACACAAGAAGTTTCAAATTGAAAGGGAGTAATTTTTATGGGGTTTGTGTTGCTGTCCCTATAGATTTTGATGGAAAAGGGGCATGAAAAATGAGGTTTCACCCTAGGGTTTGATAAAATATTGCATGTACAGGTTGGGTATTTGACTTTTGAGTTTGTGTTGGTGATTTTTAGAAGGTTTGTGGTGGTGTCATGTTATGGTAAGGTGTGGAACTATTCCTTTCAATAAAGCCTTTTTTATATTAGATGAGAAGTTTCTAAGCTTTACGGTATCTGAGTAATAGCATGTTGAAGTTTACAACCATTTTGCACTTTGGACCCTTAAGGGATCGATCTAGTAGAATGTAGATTGGATCGATTCCACGTGTTTCAGTGTGAAACAAGACCATGCCTAGCGTAAACATACCTATTCGGATGCGTTGGAGCAGTTAGTTTAGTCACATGAATTGTAGAGCGAAAGTTGCACCACTTTGCAACTTTGCACAGCTTGAATTTGACACTTTTTCCATCAAGTGAAAATTTGCCACCACAGGAAAACCACTCCGAGATAGCCAATACCAAGAGAGGTTTTTCTAGAGGGGCCCAACATGATCCTGTTGGATTACATGAGAAATTTCTAAGTGAAAGGGAATAAGTTTTATGGGGTTTGTGTTGTTACCCACGTAGATTTTGATGGAAAAGGGCATGAAAAATGAGGTTTCACCCTCAAATTTGATAAAATATTGCATGTAGAGGTTGGGCGATTGTCTTTTGAGTTTTTGCAGGTGATTTTAAGAAGGTCTGAGGTGGTGGAATGTTCTAGTAAGGTGTGGAACTATTCCTTTCAATAAACCCTCCTTATACTAGCATAAAATAAGGGTTTTGGTTTGGCATGGTGGAGTGAGTTTGTCCTGAGACAATTTGTGGATCTGAGGGTTTGGATACATGATAATTGCTGCCCCAAAATTTTAAGGGGGTTCTTGAATTTTTAAAGGTATGTTTCTTTGTAAATTAGGCCTAGTTAGCATAATGAGGACAACGAAGAAGGTCATTTTTTATGCACATGTACCAAGATAGTCACTATTGATTTTGAAGTATCTGTTGTAACTCAATAATAGCTATCTAGATCAGTCATTTTTTGTGAAACAATTTGAGAATATTTCCTTAAAACACCACTTGGAGCCACTCTTTTCACTTGAAAATTCATCATAAAACCCTTTAGCAACAACTCCACCTTTGTTTCTTGAATTCTCCTACACAAATAAATACCAACACACCTAAAACATCATAATTCGAACTTACATGCTTTATATCACTTCTTTAATCACCTAATGACCACTTTGAGACTTTGAATACATTACATATGACCTTTACATAACCTTTTTCACATTGTTTACATTTCAATATTCAAATTTTGCAAATTTTCCTATTGAAGGCATTTACAGAACAAGGTGCTACTGCACCAAACATGAACTCCAAAATTACAATATTTGAGTAAATCTCATTATGTAAATAAATCTTACTACAATGCTTTAGGTACTTCATTCTCACAGATCTTTTATAATGTCACTCATACATTTGAGATTCTCTTTAAATGTCTACATCATAGGTGCTCATTATGAGGTTAAATTCAATTGAGTAACTTGACATTCCCTCGCTAAGCTTCATACACTCTTTTATAATGGCTTGAAATCGAAGTTTAGATTTGTCAAGATCATCAAAATTAGGATGTTTCATTGCTTTTTTGGCTGAGATTCTCTTTGATGGCTCTTAAATCAAAATTTTTTGCAACAAGAGATCAATCAATTTTTAGTAGTTTACTTACAAATACGCAAAGTAAAAGAGGAAAAGAACATACAAGCAAGAAGGCACCCTGGTGAATGGAATATTGTTGTCTCCCCAAGGAATCTAGAGGGCTTGGGTTGCTCTCCACTCAATGACAAGGGACTGCTCTCTATGTCAAGTGGATTATCCAAGCTCTCACTAGAGATGAAGCCTGGAAAATTTGCCTTAGGCATTGCATTTAGTTTGGTTTTCCTATTCATGTACCCACCTAGAAAGGAATTGTTCTCCAAACCCTCCTGGTTATGCAGGATCTAGTGCAAATTATTGGCTCCTTTGTGGCCAAGAGAATTTGGCGCTCTTGGGAAACTGTTAAGCCATGGCTCTATTGGGCCGGGGATGGATTTCATGATGGAATTTACATCAATTAGCATAACTTATGGTGGTCTCCCCTTCTGGCTTAGAATGGTCAACCCCTGGCCAAGTTACCTTGGTTCAAGGCCCTCAGATTTCACAGGAAGGGTATTCAAACACTGCATCAACTCTTTCACTGGCCCACTATTCGTCTCTTGCAGTGGGATGCTTTTAAAGCCCAGTATAGTCTTCAAAACCAGGACCGTCCTACTTTCGACGGGCTGGTAAGTGCCATTCCGGTAGACATTCTTCACAAAGTTGGCATTCATGGGCACAAACCTTGGTGGAAAGACTAGAAATGGTTTCCAGACACTCCTCTCAGGAGCTACAAGTTGCGGCTTGGTTACAGGTGGCTTTCACCCCATTTCTTTATGATCAGTTATTTGAACCACAGGTGGCATCTTAATTCCTCTGCCCATACTTGGCGTAAGAGGTTTGATGCCACTTGGTCTGCAATAATTAATCCAAATCTGGCCCACTTTGCTTGGTGTATTATTTTCGAAGGCTTGATTGTGGGCCCTCGGCTTTTTCATGTGGGGTTCTTGAACCTTGCTGCCCTTTTTGTGGGCAATCTAAAAGCTTTAAGCATCTTTTCTAGTTTTGTCCCAGAGCTCAAGAACTTTGGACATGGATTCATGATTTCTTTTGGCCTTTTTGACCGGAACCCTTTTCTTGGCATATGGTTCTACTGGGGGACCCACCTGGAACCCCGACTAAGTTCACCCAGCTTTGGAAATCCTCTTCAATATTTGGAAAGACATAAATGCTTGTATATTTGCTCATTCTCATTTAGATGCTAATGTATCTCTTTATGCTAAAGCAGTTATTTGTTCTAATGTTCTCCTACAGATTCAGGTGCAAGCCAATAAGGTTGCACTAGAGGTGGTTCACCTACAGGTCCTCCTGGACCATTGGGGCAATGCCCTTTGTACTGTGGCTTAGATTCCTGATTCACCCTCATCCTCCTGTGACCGATCTCGGGCGGAGTGATTCCACTCGTCCCCGCTCCTAGCCTCTTGCTCGGCGGGATTCTCGACCTCCCAAGTGGGATCGTTCTCCTTCGTCATGTCCTGGTCAGGGCTGGCACTTTGGTGGTGCTACTGGGAGTGGTGGTGGCGGTTTTTGGTGGCCCTTTGATGATCCTCCTACTTTTGGTTCTGGCTGGCCTACCAGTGGCGCCAAAAAGATAAAGATAAGGAAGATGATGGTTGGGGTGCTCCTTTTGATGTCACTCCAAACCCCGCGCATGTATTGGGGAATAATCTGGATGAGAGGGATCTCCCATGCTATATTGGCACTGCTCTGGCCGCTTAATGTTTTTATTTTCTGCTCTTAGACTTCTGGGCTAGGCCAATGTGATTTTGGCTTTTCTGGGCTCTGCCCATGTGACTTTCAGGGTGTGCCTTCTTACCATCTGCCCCTTTTTTTGTGAGTTTGTAATTTTATCTTTATATTAATATAAATATCTTCTTATTCATTAAAAAAAAAGAGAATAAGAAAGAGCATCCAAAATGGAAATGAAATAAAAATCATGCTTTCACAACTTAGTCACTCCTGGTAATACATCTTCACTGGGAATTTCAACATACCTATTGCACACAACACCTCTCATGAATAGAGTGAGTTGAAATTTTATATACTCTTATAATGTCTACATCATAGTTGCTCATGATAAGGTTAACTTCAAATGAATAACTTGAAACTCCCCCACCAAGATTTGCACACACTTTTCTAATGGCTTAAAATCTTGATTGAGATTTGTCAAGATCATCAAAATAAGGGTGTTGCATTTCTTTTCTGTCTGACATTCTCTTGGATGGCTCATATATCTACATTTTTTACAAGGGGACACCAATCACTGTAAAAGAAGATGATAGCATTGGCATCAAACAAATTAATGCGCATACAAGTATAAATTAATAAGAACCAATGTGCATATGCTTTAAAATTAATCCAATGAACCATCTGGGTCTGCTCTACTCTTTATTGTGTCAAGTATAGCCTCATGGTCAGACTCACAGACCTTCCACAAGGTCTTGTTCAAAGGTCTACCCCCATATTTGATCAAATGAACATTGGATGCCACGACAAGGTTTGAGTAATGAAGAATCTTATGATACATGTCAAAGTCTTGAAATAGCCAATGTTTAACACTTGAATGTGGGTACCTTCTAAGCCATGTTCCAGTAACCACAACTGAGCCTGTAGGGTATTCGATGTTTTCTCCATCTATAACTGGGGCCTCCAATTTATTTTTGGCCTCAACACAATGACACAAGTAATAGTTTGTTCCCTCTTCATTATCTTCATCTGCAATAACTGCATAAACATACCCTGCATTGATATGTGCAGAAAATCTCCTGAAATTTTTCAACATTACGAATATAGTACAAATTAAGATAACACTATGGAATTTCAACAACTAAGCAAGTAGATATATCACCTAGTTGAACTAGATCTGATACATGGTCAAAGTCAATCGATGCTTCTATCTATGTTAGTTCCAATACCGTTGGAGGGAAATACATGTGAAGTGGGCTAAGATAACTTATGAACCATTTGTCAACCCACTCCCCTAACTCAAAATCATTCCAAGCTTGCATTGTACATGAAGAATAAAAGCATGCCATCTTTCATGTATCGATACTCCATGAACCTACATTTGAGCTAAGGAAAGAGTGTACCTCACTCAATCCTACTAGTGTACAATGGTCTTCATATGGTGCAATGTTAGTATCATCCGTCAACCAAAAAAATCTACGAACTAAAGACGTACCTTCATTACCTGGACCCATCAAAGAATTACACCACTCGATGATTGATTTTGCATCTGTCAACTTTGTACTATCTTTATACTTTAATTCTTCTCGTGCTAATTCTCTCTTCATGCAAGCTCCTACACTATCATGCTCCCCCTTTCCATGTTCGGCCTCACAAAAGTTCCACATATATTGAACACTTGTAATGACATGCATCTTGTACAACCAGTAGAACATGTACGAGTTCATGAACTATGTTGCACAGTTATCAGACCATATTATATGTCGATCGCATTATATGCCCCTCTAAGCCAAACCACTGTGGAACATCTGGAAGCAACCTTGCACGAACTCTGGAGAATGTGTGCGATCATCACTAATGTAAAAGTGGTACTCCCTCAATACCTTCCTTTGCTCATTTGTACTATCAGATGCATGGATGAATGCTATATGCACAAATAGTGAAACTTGTGTGGAGTCGTAATACTATGACTGCACCTCATGTTGTGGTTGTAGAGTGTAGTTCTCTGCAAATTCAACCATGGATACTATGCTTCCAACTAGAAATTTTTTCTTGCATAGCTTGAATTGTGTGTCCAACCATCGGGTTGTATGGGTATGCATTGCATACTCAGATAGTATATTGTCACGAAATGTGGTCATAAATTGGTACACTGGAATCTTCTTAATAACCAACTCACACCTTTTTTCTTGAGACCCATCTTTTGTAGCATATGCCACTATTTTATACTTCCCGAACTCTTCTAGTTTTTTTCCCACCTCATCTGTGATTTTCATATGTTGACATACTGGCATACGCTGGGAGCCACCGCAACACTCGCATGAACCATACAAGCATGTTGTCCTATAGAATATCTGACCATCCTCTATTTCACATAATTTTTTTGATAAGAACTCTCTTGAAGATTTTGGTGGGGCTTGTATGCCACAATCTTGCAAAACATCGTTAGTATACAAATCTAAGCATATAGAATGATAAACATCATAATGGTTAGAAAATTCAATATATAGTCTACAACAACAAGTAGTGCGTGTGTGATTTATCTTGACATAAAAGGGTTTAAGAATTTCAAAAAATCTTTGAGAAATACTAATTTGAGGATAATTATTTTCAAATTTTTTAAAAAATTGGGTTTGAGTCATATCCAAAAAATGCTTTGGATGTGGCTCACGATTCCGACTACCGATTCTCCTTCTTACCACATCCCTTTGATTTGGAGATGGCCTTGCATTTTTCTTCCAATACTCTTCAATTAGTGTTCTCAAGGCTTCGACAACTTCTTTATCTTTTCGTGACAGTCTCCCCGAGAATGCCCATAATTCATTTGAATCATTGCCCTCAATTATTTTTTGCCTTTGAATGGCTCTTGATAATTGTTTTCTACTAATTCTTGTTTGTTCACTAGTATTTTTAATTAGACGATCTCTCTTTGTTTGATAGCTAACCAAAGTTGATGTAATGACATGTTGGGTGACATTACTATCCTTTGAGCCTAAGGTCTTACCCACACTCTCATAAGCATCCATTAGATTATTCACAATAGTGTCTTCACTCGATGCATTCGATGTTCTCAACTCAAGAGTCTTCATGATGTTCCTATACTTTACACCCCGCATCATTTCAACAAATATTTGACATCTTGCAATATCATTTAGCCTTTCAAAGAATCATTCCCAAATCTTATTAGCATATACTACAAGTGTGTGTTGAAATCTTACCTTCCATGTGCTGCAAAATCTCATCATCAATATTAATCAAATACTTTGGATTTCTACGCAAAATTCTAGGTGGTGTTCTCCTAGGTACATACATCTCAACATTAGGAATTTCATCAATATTTAATTGAGGTGGGCTAGATTGCATACCTTCGATTGAGGGTGGAGAATAATACATACCTTGAGGTTCACATGGGGATGATGGCATACCTTCTTCGTCAATTCTGAGTGATGATGTACTCTCAACTTGAGATGTGTTGGATGGTGTCCAATAATATTCACTTGCGGTACATTGTGTCCCTCCATATTCACTTGCAGTAGATGGTGTTCATCCATATTCACTTGTGCTAGATGGTGTCCCTTCATATTCACTTCTCGTTTGGGGTGTGTCTCCAACTATGGTATCTGAATATGTCTTACAATGATGATTTCACATTCGTGCCTATTGTGCTGCTAATTCTCGTTCTATTTTTGATGGTTGAGGTTCCTCTACAATCGTCTTTTTTCATCAATCTTTTCCAATTTCTTCTTTTCACGATATGCCGCCACCCGAACTCTCTCATTTTCTTTGAAGGTTTCGTTCTATTTGTCTGTTAGTTTCCTCTTTGTCTTTTTCTTCAACATGGCGAATAATTTTATCTATACCATGGTAATGAGATGAATATTAGTTCCTAAAAAATTTATCCATTCAAGTTAATTGAAAAATATTTCATTGAAGGATTCATTTAAATAATACTTACAATCATCGTGTACAAACGTTAACCTACCATAGACAAATGTGTACAAACTATGGAAGCATAAACAAAGTTTTTATATGCTTTCAAAGGTGGTTGTTTGTTATTTATAGGAATTGGGGGGAGTTTTTTTTCATTGCAAAAGGTTTAAACAACCTCCATTGGCTCGAAGGGAGGAGTATTGTTAATTTTGAAATCCATTTTTATGATTAAAAAACGTTGTTTTCCATAAATTCATTGGTTTTTTGCACATTCCTGCACTTGTACGGATCTGTAAAGCCTCCTCTTGATACAAAACTAATGTAATATTATAGGTACATGTATTAAATCTCTTATGTGTCAGTTCTGAGGGCTTAATAGTACGTTTGAAGGGAGCAATTGACAATTTTCCTAAACTGCTCATTTCAAGCCAGTCAAGGGTTTGACTAGGATTTAATTATGAAATGACCATCCCACCTACTGTTATAAATTGTTTCTTGGTGGGATGGAATTTAAATTTTTATATTAGGGTATTTTATTCTTTAACATGCCTTGGAATGAAACTAATGACAATAGGATGGGGTTCTTAGGCTGAAACAAGCACTTTTCCATGATAATTTGAGAAACCAAGGAGTGATTTTGAAAAAGTGTTGAAGGAATGGTCTATGTAATGAACTTTTCACCTTGTGTAGGGTATTTTTAAGTTTTTTTATTCTTTGGAATGGTCTGGGAAGGCCTGGGTATAGGAGTTTCTATAAACCCTCCCTCTTTGCATTGGAAAATGAGGGTTTTTGTATTGGAAGCTTAGTTGAGTAGGTAAGGTCCTAAGACCTAGAAAATATCTTGTTTTGAGACCTAATTAAAGATTTTTTTTGGGTTTGAAAGTCTAGTGTGAGGATCTAACGGTAGTTCCTTTGTAAAATTGGCATACTTGGAGGCCTAAAACAATGAAAAGGTCAGTTTTCTTAAAGTTCTCCCAAAGGAGTCATGTGATGGGTTAAGGTATGTCTTGCAACTCTGAAATGGGTTCTAGAATCATTCTTTTATTTTCCTATTGTTATGGAGTTAAGAGCCCAAAACTGGTTTTGCACTACTATTAGATTCCAAGGGTGAAAAGTGGGAAATAGTGTTTTTGTTTGTTGTCCAACTTGGAGGAGTGTTGGGATTGGTCCATTAGGCCTTTTTAATCTTGTTAGATGCCTCTTGAAGGAAATTTTACATCTTGAATGGTTTTGGGTCCTCTAACTCTGCATCAAAAATGAATATCATAGTCTGAAGTGTGTGCATGGTTTGGGAGATACATGTGACAGTTTGCAGATGCTTGGCTACTAGTAATGTTGACAGTGAACAAAGGAACTACGTTTGTGTGTAAGGGAAGACTTCTAAAAGGTTTCATTTTTGTTATACTAACTCAAACAAAGATTTTTTAATAAAATAATGGTTTGGTTGTGCCTTAAGAATTATAGCTTGTGTTTGTAAACAATGGTGCCATTATGGGAGATTTAAGACAAGTTATGAATGGCATAATCATTGGTTGATATTTTGAGGAATCTAGTTGATTGTAATAAGTTATTTTCAAGATTTTCAAGGTGTTTTGAAGGTCCTTAAGGAATTGGGAACTTTTAATGCTAATTTGAGTATATGAATCAAATGTGTTGTGAAAGGAAATATAATTACAACGACAATTTAAGGTTATAATGACAAACAAAAATGAAAGAAATCCATAATAGAATGAAAGAAAATGTGTAAAGACTTCACATACCTAAAAAACCAGACTTTCAAATGGAGGATTTCAACCCAATTATGTAGCCTTAGCTAAGAGCTTCTTCTTTCTTCAAACTCCACAACAATTTGACTTGTTCAAAAGCTTGTTCCCCTCCAAACTTCAATTGTATATCAATTTTCAATGGAATTCAAACTTCAACTGATATTATATGTCATTCAATGTGGAAACTCTGCTATTTCATGCAAAGTTGGTAGAAAGATCATGGAAAAGGTGATGGAATGTGAAAAACAAGTTTGCACACTTCACAATAGCATCAAAAAGCAACTTTTTGTCGGAGCATGTGCAGAACCAGGGGAATATGTAGACTATGGGCCTTGAAATCACAAGTATATAGAATTTTTTACTATTTTTAGTGGAGTAAAACACGCACTCATGTTATAATGTGAGCGCATTATAACGCAAACATGTTATGTGAAATATGGTTTTCTTAATATATTTAGTTTCTCCCTCTGTGTCTATACCCTCTATCCTAATCTATATATGTCCCCTACACCCTTATAGTAGAGGAGATAGAGTTGAGTGTGTGTGTGTGAGGGAGAGAGAGAGGGAGAGAGAGAGGGGGAGAAAGAGAGGGAGGGACAGAGTGGGAGAGTGGGAGAAGAGGAGAGTGGGAGAAAGAGAGGGAGTGGGAGAGAGAGAGGAGAATGAGAGGGGGAGAGAGAGAGAGGGAGGGAGAGAGGGGGAGAGTGGAGAAAGAGGGGAGAGAGTGGGAGAGGAGAAGGGAGAGTGGGAGAAAGAGAGTGGGAGAAGGTGGGAGAAGGGAGAGTGGGAGATATAGAGGGAGGGAGAGGGGGGGATAGAAAGAGAGAGTGGGAGGGAGAGAGGGGGAGAGTGGGAGATAGAGAGGAGGGAGAGAGGGGGAGAGTGGGAGAAAGAGAGTGTGAGAGAGAGTGGGAGACTGGGAGAAGGGGAGAGTGGGAGAAAGAGAGAGGGTTGAGGGATTAGGGTTGAAGGATAGAGGGTTGAGGGATTAGGGTTGAGAGATATACCCTCAACCTTCAACCCTTAAACTCTAATCCCTCTACCTCTATACCCTCTTAATCCCTCAACCCTCCACCCACAACCCTTAAAACCTAATCCCTCTACCCCTATACCCTATTAATCCCTCAACCCTCAACACTCAACCCTTAAACCCTAATCCCTCCACCCCTATACCCTATTAATCCCTCAACCCTCAATGCTCAACCCTCAACCCATCAACCCTAATCCCTCTACCCCTATAACCTATTGATCCCTCAACCCTCAACCCTTCAACACTAATCCCTCTACCCTTATACGCTATTGATCCCTCAACCCTTAACGCTCAACGCTCAACCCTCAACCCTCAACCCTTCAACCCTAATCCCTCTACCCCTATACCCTATTAATCCCTCAACCCTCAACCGTTCAACCCTAATCCCTCAACCCCTATACCCTCTTAATCCCTCAACCCTCAACCCTCAACCCTTAAACCCTGATTCCTCAACCCCTATACCCTCTTAATCCCTTAATCCTCAACCCTCAACCCTTAAAACATAATCCATCAACCCTTATACCCTCTTAATCCCTCAACCTTTCAACCATGATCCCTGAACCCCTATACCCTCTTAATCTCTGAACCCTCAAAGCTCAACCCTCAACCCTTCAACCCTGATCCCTCTACCCCTATACCCTAATGATCCCTCAACCCTCAACGCTCAACCCTCAACCCTTCAACCCTAATCTCTCTACCCCTATACCCTCTTAATCCCTCAACCCTCAACCCTTAAAACCTAATCCCTCAACCCCTATACCCTCTTAATCCATCAACCCTCACCCCAATACCCTTAAACCCTAATCCCTAAACCCGTATACCCTCTTAATCCCTCAACCCTCAATCCTCAACTCTTCACCCGTAATCCCTTAACCCCTATACCCTCTTAATCCCTCAACCCTCAACCCTTCAATCCTAATCCATGTACTCCTATACCCAATTAATCCCTCAACCCTCAATGCTCAACCCTCAACCCTTCAACCCTAATCCCTCTACCCCTATACCCTATCAATCCTTCAACTCTCAAAGCTCAACCCTCAACCCTTCAACCCTAATCCCTCAACCCTTATGCCCCCTTAATCCCTCAACCCTCAACCCTCAACCCTTAAACCCTGAACCCTGAACCCCTATACCCTCTTAATCCCTCAACGCTCAACCCTCAACCGATAAACCCTAATCCCTCAACCCCTATACCCTCTTAATCCCTCAACCCTCAACCCTCAACCCTTCAACCCTAATCCCTCAACCCCTATACCCTCTTAATCCCTCAACCCTCAACCCTAAACCCTAATCCCTCAACCCCTATACCCTCTTAATCCATCAACCCTCAACCCTCAACCCTTAAACCCTAATCCCTCTACCACTATACCCTCTTAATCCCTGAACCCTCAACCCTCAACCCTTAAACCCTAATCCCTCAACCCCTATACCCTCTTAATCCCTCAACCCTCAACCCTCAACCCTTCAACCCAATACTCTCTACCCTAAACCCTAATCCCTCAACCTTAATTCTTCAACCCTTATACCATGAAAATCCATGAAAACTCTCCACCCTAATCCCTAAACCGTCAACCCTTAATCTCTCAACCCCTATAACCTCTACCTTATTTATTGGACCCTCAACCCTAATCCCTCAACCCTATACCTTAAACCCTCAATCTTCAACCCTCAACCCTCAAACCCTCTACCCTCTACCCTTTACCCTATACATTAAACCCTCAACCCTCAATCCTTAGACCCTAACTCTCTACCCCTTACATTGGACCCTGAACCTAATCCTTCAACCATATACCCTCAAACCTATACCCTAAACCCTCTACCCTCAACCAAGTAAACCCTAAACCCTTCACCCCAAACACTTCAACCCTAAACCCTTAAACCTTCTACCCTATACCCTCTACCGTCGACCCTATTCTCTCAACCCTAAAACCTTAAACCCTAATACCCTAGAAACCATCAACCCTATAGGTCCTCCACCCTAATTACTCAACCCTATACCCTCAAACTCTATCAATTTCTCCTTATCTATACATCTCACCTCTCCCTCCTTCCCTCCCTCCCTCCTACCCCCTCTAATTGTCTCTATCTACCATCTCCCTCTTTCTACGTATCTCTCATTCAGTCAATCCCTACCACCCTCTCTCACTCCCTCTATCCATCTCTCTTTATGTACCTCCCACTCTATCCCACTCTCTACTCCCACTACCTCTCTCTCCCTCTCTCTCATGTCTCTCCCTCCCACCTCCTCTCTCTCTCAAGTCTCTCCCTCAGGAAACCTACGTAGGTAACTCTCTCTTTGTCTCTCTCCCCTCTCTCTATCTATCCCTCCGACCTAGCTAGATAATTCCCTCTCACTCCACCCCCCTCTTTCTCTACCTCTATCAGGTCACTCCCTCCCACACCCTCTCCCTCTCTCAGGTCTCTCACTCACACTCCCTCTCTCTCCCACTCCCTCTCTCTCACACTCACTTTATCTCACACTCCCTCTCACTACCTATCTCTCAAGTCTCTCCATCTCACCCCCCTCACACTCTCAAGCCTCCCTTTGGCACCCTACCTACATAACTCTCTCTTTCTCTTTGTATCTCTTCCCCCCTCTCTCTCTCCCTCTCCCTCAATTCTCTCTCTCCCACCCCTCCTCTCTCTCTCTCCCTCCCTCCCTCTATCCCTCCCACCCTACGTAGCTAAGTCCCTCTCAATCCAACCCCTTCTCTCCCACTCCCTCTCTCTTAAACTCTCACTTCCACCCCCTATCCATCTCTCTAGAATCTCTCACTCTAAATTCTCCCTCCCTCTAAAGACATACATAAATGGATACATACAAGCATAATACATATGTACATATAATCTTACATCCATACAAGCATACACACATACATGTGGAGATAAAATCTAACATACATAGAGGCATGCACACAATATATATGCATTAATACATACATACATGACATACAAGCATACATGTACATACAAACATACAAATATATCAACATACATTCAATATATTAACATTTAACATAAAGAAATACATAACACAAGCGCATTATAACGCGCTCACGTTATATCTTGCTTTGGGAATTCCCAAGCCTTAGGCTTGGTATTTATGTTGGAATACCAACCCAAAGGCTTGGAGGGCATTCCCAATGACCAGAGACGTGTTTTTAAAAAATCTACCATATTTCTCATAATCAAGTTCATGCTCACCGTCAGGAATGCACGTGGTTCAATATTGAAAAAATAGAACACATGGGTAATGTTGGGTTCTCTCTTAGCTATCCAACGATGTAATTTTTTTCACTTTTTGAAAATGTTAAGCCTTTCATCCATAATTTATTTTATCTGTATGTCTTTTTTTTTGTCAAAAAGAAATGTTTGGTATTTTTTTCGTTATAAATTAACTGCATCGATTTTCAAATAAATTACATTTTTAGAAACTAGATTCCATTCTACAATTTTTTTTAAAAATAAAATTAAAAAATTAATTAGTTTCCAAAATTTGTAGGGGTAGCACGACCAAAATTCAGTTTTTCAGGAAATATCCACTTCGAAAATTAGTAAAAAATCAAATATTCATTAAAAATTTATCAGAGAAATCGTGCATCAACTACATACTATTAGCTAACTTCTGACTGCTTCGATTTTAAAAATACTAAAAAAAAGTTCACATTACGAGGGTCGTACAAGAGTTGTTATGTTATGTTTTTCTGACAAAAACAACACCAATTTGTGTACATTCCTCATTTGAACGCCTTAATCTCAACCATTTTCAAAATAAATTATTAGTTTAGAAAGTAGACTCAAAGCACTTGAATCCTTCTTTTTGTTCCATCTCAAAATTTTGAGTGTAAGTATCCTCAATTTCACGTCCAAGGTTAGTATTTCCTGATTTCAGAAAAAAATTGTCCACTTAAGTCCCCTTTTTGGAAACCATCTTTGTGCACTTACCCGCTAATCCAAACAACCCTATTTCACGGTGAGACCCCTGAATTGGATATTAAGTTTTTCCATTTGTTGGAAATTAGAATTGTAGCACCACCTTTACCTCTATCATGTGAGGTGGTGAAGTAGGAGGCATCCCTCCATATGCTCCTGAGGTTAGCTTCCAAGGAAAAATTGGTTGACTTGAGTTCTTGCAGTAGGACTATATCTTTTTCTTTAACCTGCATCAGAAATCTTCTCACTACATGCTTTATGTCAAGGGATTCGAGCCCCCTCACATTCCATTTTATCTACCTCATCCTTGGACAACATGATAGGAGTTAGTCCTTTCCCCAAAGTATTTTGAATAGGTGTCACCAAATGTTGGATAAAGGCAATTAAGTTGACTATTTGAGACTTAAATCAACCTTTTTCACCTCATCTTTATTCATGTATGCTTCAAAATATTGGACATCAATCCTTGTAGTTTATCAATCTCTTGTTCTTTGTTGGTGGGACCAAGGTTTATTGTGGAAACATTAAACTCCTCTAGTATAATGGTTTCATTATCTTTCTTTATAGAAAGAGTGACCACATGCATAATTCTTGAGACCGAGGCCCATCTACAGTCATATGAAACCTTATTCTAGCCTTCTTCATTTCTTTTAGTCTTTTAATCCTGCTCAAAATTGCCTCTAAAATCAGCCAAGGAGTTTCAATTATTGGCCTTTTATTCTTTAGTTATTTCTTCAACCATGCTGGAGCAACAACTTTATCTGATTGCAGAAAAGGGGAAGAATTTTACGCTTGAATATCCTCTACTACAACCTCTTCAAAAACTTGTTCTTCCTACCCCTTAGGTTTCTCTTTTGTAGATTTCTCTTCTTCATGACCTAAGGGTTGGTCAAATTCAGTCTCAAGAACTTCTTTTGAAGGTTTCTCTTCTTGCGCTAGTGGAAGTGAAACATCCTCCATTGTAGATAGGCTTGCCATATCTTCTCTTTCCTTCCTCTGCATTTCCTCCAAGATCTGATCTACACTTTCCATGATAGGAGGCTCCATGATAGTTTGGGAAGAGAGAGGAGAAGTATTTTGTACCAATTGGTTCAACAAGAATTGGTTGACTTCAGAAAACATAATAGTAGCCACCTCCTTTGGAATATTTGAAAGGTGGGAGATGAAGGTCTAGGGAAGGTCAAGTGAAGTAGGAGGAGTTAAGGTAGAATGGATGGTAGAGGCTATAGTTGGCATAGTGAACTAAGGAGTAGGAATAGATATTGAAGGAGGAAGAGAGGTGTGTGATGAAGATGATTCAATGGAAATGGGGGAAACAAAAGGAATGGGAATGGGCGTGGAAATATCCACTGAGATATCAAGTGGACGAGGTGAAGTGAAAGTGGAAGAATGAATGGTATATGTAGTGGAAGATTTGTAGATGGGTGGAGAGGATGTAGGTGGAAAGGATGATGGGCAGTGATTTTTTTAGTGGCTAATATTCACAAATTAGCTAATAGTTAAAATTTAGGAATCTAAAATTGGCTAATAGTTCGAGCTATAACGTGACTTGAATTGTCACATTTTTTCAAAATTTTATTATTCTTATTTAAATCTCCAAAGAATTTATTTTATTAAAAAAAATCACTTAAAAATTTGCCACAATATTCAATACATGATTAAATTAGATTCACCTAAATTTTATAAATTATAGCAGAAATATATATTAATTCGCCAATAGTATATCATAATTATTAGTTTCTTTAGGACCATATTTCTAATCTTTAGTTTCCACCATTGATTTATGATATAATCTAATGGCCCTTGTTGTATACCAGGAGGTAAAATGTACCCACAATCTGTAATGCTCATGGGGTCCACAATTTCATGTCTAATGAGCACTATAGATTTTAGGTACATTTTACCTCACAAAGTACAACAAGGGTCATTAGATCAATTATCTAAAAGAAATTTCAAGCCCCATGAGAATTACAAATCATGGGTACATTTTACCTTACAAAATATAATGAGGGCCATTATATTATATTTTAAAACAATGGTGATAAGTACATATTATAGTCAACCCCTTAAATCCATCAATAATTTCCACCCTTGAGCCCCTACTTTTCCATGAAAATTATTTTTAAATTGGATGGATTCACCATCATAATTAATGCATTTTCCTATTATTTTTTAAGATTCACCAAAATTTTCTACAAAATTTTAGTGATGTAAAAAAATTTGCCAATAATTTTTTTTTTGAAAAAAAGGAAAGATTCACAAATAAAAATTAATAACTTTTTCCAAAAAAATTAAAGATTCGCTAGGACTTTATCTCTTTTTTTGAGGGGGATTTCTTAAAGTTATCACTGATGATGAAGGTGGTGAAGGAGAAGAGTCTCTCTTTTCATCCTGTATGGGCTCTAAAGTCACTATCTTAGCTCTTCTAGTTTGCTTAAGTTGGGATTTGCTTCCTTCTACACCAACCTTCTTCTTACACACTCTAGATTTAGTAGTAGGCTACCTCTCTTCCATCACCTTCTTCACTTTCCCTTTTGTCTTGGAAGGAGTGTTGAATTCTTCCTCTATAGACCCTTCAATAGGCCCTACTTATTCTTCAATTTGTTCTTCTTTAATAGAAGAAACTTCTTGAAATTTGTTATACATAAGCTCAACCCCTTGAGCTAAGAGAGTAGATGATTGAGCCCCCATCCACTTCTTTCTCCCCCTCAAAAAAGGCCTAGTAATAAAATCTAGGTTGATTTCTTCTTCCTCAGTCCAAGCTAGAAGATGAATGGGTTGATTAGCCACGTGGTTACACTCATCCTTGGCCAACACTTGACCGTCTTCTTATACTTGGCCTAGAATGAGGAAAAGGTGAATTTTTCTAATATAATCCACTATCAACCAAGAGAAAATTATCTTCCTCGCCTCTAATTCATCATTGCAATTAGCCTAGAAATCTTCAACATGTAATTGGTGGCCATATTGATTCCCAACCTGCTTCTTCATCTTGTCAAAAGGATCAAATTTATCCCTTTGACTATGGAAATTAAACTCAAAATTATGCATTTCCACATTGGAATACTCAACCAATGGGGTTGGGGGACATGCATATAAGCCTCTCCCAAATGATAGAGGACAAGTAACTCTTTCCCAATGTTTTCTTTTCAACAATTGGTGAGAATCAAACAATTATCTTGTCAAATCTAACATGACAATTTTATCGTTAAGATATTTTGATAGCCTGCATGGAGCTCTAGAAAATCCTTCTATTCTGAAGTATGCGAATTTTGGGATTTAGATGAACCAGTACACCCAAACCTTTTTAGATTTAAATTGCTGAGGAGAAAAGACTTCTCTTTTTAAATCCCCTTGTAGATTTTTGATGAGAAACATGATTAATGCATTGAATTCACCCTCTTGTAATAAATTTTAGCATTTTGTGTCTAGAGCTAAGGGTACTAGTCATACACTGTATGATAGTTTGGACTAATACCAACAAGACCCAAACAAGTCAAACCTTTGTATCTATAGTTATCTATGAAGAGGTATACAATATAAGAAGTCATATTCAAGACTGCAAACTTCTTCACAATGGAGAACTGGTTATGCAAGTTGTCACTTATCATTTGCACTGATGCAAACTTGGTACGGCTCCTCAATATCTCCTCCATGAAGAAAAACATCTAATTCTTGAATGTTGGAGCTGAGAAATCCCCATAACTCTACTTAGTAGGGTAACCAAGTCATTGATCTCATTTCGAAGTCGCTTCAGTATAAGTGCTTGGGGAGCTTATCTGCATTTCCCTTTGGATGCTTCTTCTACATATCATCGAAAAATCTCATATTGACCTCACGATCTACATAAAATACCCCAATAGCTTGTTGTCTAGTCGCAATGATCATTTTGGAGAAGGAAGGAATCCCAAATGTGTGAGTAATAGAATCGACATACAAATTTTCTAATACTCTTCCAAATATAGCTATTCTTTTTCAAGAATCCTTATGATAGTGCTCCTTAGATTCCATGACTAACTCTGGGCACAACATGGAAGGAGGGAATCCAACAACTTGTGAAATCCCACTTGTTTTTAATCTTCTTGGCTAGCTCAGTAATCTTATCTCTAAAAATCCATTCTTTGAAATCCTCCATATTGATGTGACCTAAGTTAGTGTCTAAAAGGAAACTTACAACCATCTAATGACAATTTCCACATAACCTAAAAGAGAAATCAATGCAATAAGTACTCATAATCCATATGTAATAGAATAGACAATATACCCATCAAAATATGACACAAAATTCTAGAGTATAAAAATTTCATCCTTGACATTTTCACTCTTGTTTGGACCCTCCCTACTAAAATTGGGCTTCTTTATACCTTATTTGGCCTTATTTTGCATCCAAAAGCCTTAATTAATGTATCGTTTTGAGGATAATCTAGGAATGCATCAAGTAACCAATCATAAATTAATGATTTTAGATTTTATGGCCTAGATTTAGTAATCTGGGACTCATAAGCCACCTTGGTCGTATGGATCCCACCTAAGTTTCGAGGCCTCGATTTGGATTTCACATAAAACTAAGCCTTTCTTGAAAAATGTTGCCCAAGCTTAGCCTAATGGGACTCATATGCCCCAAGTGGCATATGAGTCTTGCTTAGCTTAGACCTAAGCTAAATTCAAATTCTTTGCAGGATTTTATTCTCCTAGATTTGATGTTAGCTTGTAGTGTTGTAATTTCAAGAAATTTGACATAAACAAGTATAAATACAAGGTTCTTTCACATATTTTCTCTAAGAAATTCAAGTATTCAAGTATTCAATAATTCTAGCATTCAAGAGTAATTATCAAGAATTTTGGAGCATTATTCAAGTATCAAGCATCATGTCAAAGTCATCATGCACATCATGTTTATTTTTGAGATAACATTTGTGATGTAGGGTTTTATGATTCAAACAATAATTCAAGTCAAGATCCATAACATAAAAGCAAGAGTCATGATCCACATTCATGCTAACCATTACTTACATTATTGTAACCTTTTTGTTCAAAGGTTTGGTGAGTTGCAACATTGCATATTTGTTCATTCATCATTCCTTCATTCTATTTGATTTCATTTCAAGGTTTGATTACCAAAATGAGGTTTGACCAAGGCAAACCCCTATCCACTAACAAAAAAACATTTTTCCCTCTCTTTAATTTGTGATTTGTAGGTATAGGTTGAAGATCCATTGAAGAGAAATATTGGATAAAATTTGTTATTTTGTCAAAGTTGTCACCTTACTTGCAAGATCACAGAAAGACAACTATAGGTTGCATTTTGGTGATTTAGACTCAAAGATTTGGTAGGAAGAAAGCTATAGGAAATCATCAGAGGATATCAAATTTTTAGAGAAACCCTAATACTGAGATTAAATCACCACTTGTGGTGTATGAGTCCCAATATACACATTTTTAGACATTTTCTATGGATCCTGATTCAACAATTCTAGATTCCCGTTTTTGTCAAAAACCCTGATCTGGGACTAAATTACCTAGTTTGGCGTATGAGTCCCAATAAGTATTAACTTCAACATTAACATCATTTCAGACCTTGTTTCGAGCACATTCAAGTTTCTAAGTGCACCTCTATAATTTCTTAGTTTACAATTTTGATTTGAACTCATTACTAGGTCATTCATTTAAGTATTGCATGTCATTAGGTTTTATCATTAAATCTTGCATATTCTTAGTCTATCCAATCCTTATATTGGTGGTGAACCCCTTTTTATTCTTTAATCATACCCTAGGACAACCTTTAGTAGATCTCAAGTTCCCTCATTCCATCCATGGATTGAGATCTCTAGGGTTTCCTTGAATGAGAAGTGTAGAAATTTTTTTGTTATATGTCCTAAACTATAGAGCGACAATTTTCTACCTTTCAAAAATATACCTTGTGAAAACCCTCAAGAGGAAAAAACCTAGCCTCCAAAAGCATCCATGATTCATGTATTATTCAATAATAAATATTACAATGCATCTTCAAAGCCTCCGTGAACACGTCTAAAACGTCAAGCCTCCTCAATGCATCCTCCATGTGTCCAAGCATGTAACCACACATCCCATGCCATACTTCACATATGCACTCTTCAAAAGAAGACTCAAAACCCCAACTATCCAACCTTAGACAACTACCCATGTGTTTGATTTTATAGAAACAAGCTCACACAAAACCACCAAGTGGTATTACATAAAAACTAAAACCATGAGATTACAAAACCATGACCCCACACTTAGGATTGTGTACTTTATTAAATTACTTTCCCTGATATTAAATAAATACATCTTTACAACTTAACTTATGTCCCAATCTTACATACAACATAAAGTGTCCTCAAGAATGTTAACACCTAGTGATGCACATACTTCTAGGTCACCTAGGTGCACCACACACATAATAATAAATTTTAAATATTATAAACATTATGAAAGGTGTACAACACCTAATTCCTAACTGATATGTAGAAAATAGGGATTCTAACTTTTGGGAGATGGAACAGACGAAAGGGTTTTAGGACCTTTCTCCTATTTCCATCAAATTTCATTCAAGGAAACCTTAGAGACCTCAATCTAAGGATGGAATTAGGAAAATAGATCTACAATAGGGTATCCTAGGGTGTGATTAAAGACAATAAGGGGGTTCACCACCAAGAAGAGGCTTATAAAGAAGAAGATGAAAATGATATGCAAACTTAACTATGCAAGCTAAGATATGAAACTAAAAATCAAAGTAATGAATTGATAAAGTATAGAGGGGCACCTAGAAAATTGAAGAAGCTTGGAACAAGGCCTGCACTCCCAAAAATCTAATTTTAATGCACATTGGGACTCATATGCCAGTAGGGGTGATTTAGTCCCAGTTTAGGGTTTCGAGCTAGAACTAGAATCTAGAACTCCTAAACAAGGATCTACTGAAAATGCTTGAAATCTAGTATACTAGCTCATACTCCACAAGTGGCAATTTAGTCCCAATATCAAGGTTGATCTAAAACTCTGATATCCTCTAGTGTTCTCCTGTAGCTTCTCTCCTATCAAATCTCCAAGTCTGAAACACTAAATTGCAACCTGTAGGTGACTTTCCATGATCTTGCAATGTAGATGACAACTTTGAAAAATTCTCTCTGATCTTGCTCTTTAATGGATCTATAAATCACACATCAAAAAGAGGGAAAAGTGTTGTTTTGTTAGTGGATAGGACTTTGCCTTGTTCAAACCCTATTTTGGTAATCAAACCTTGAAATGAAATTGAATAGAATGAAGGAATGATGAATGAACAATATGCTATGTTGCAACTCACCACACCCTTGAAATATAGGTTGAAATCTTGTAAGTATTGGCTAACATGAATGTAGATCTCGACTCTTGATTGTATGTTGTAGATCTTGACTTGAATGCTTGCATGAATCATAAAAATACCTACATCACAAATGTTAGCTAAAAGCCAAACATGATGCATGATGACTTTGACATAATGCTTGATTCTTGAATATAGTTCTAAAATGCTTCATAATCACTCTTGAATGGTCTTGAATGGTTTTGAATACTCTTTAATTCTTGAATGCTTAGATCACACTTGCTCATGAAAGTTGCTAGTAGAAAATATACAAAATAACCTTGCATTTATACTTGTTTATGCAAAATTTCTTGAAATTACCATACTACAAGATGACATTAGATGTAGGAGAATAAAATACCGCCAAGAATTTGAATTCAAAATAGGTCCAAGCTAAGTGAGACTCATACACTAGTTGTGGCGTATAAGTCTCAATAGGCTAAGCTTGGGACATAAATTTAAAGAAATGTTATGTTTTATGCCAATTTCAGGTTTTAGACCTCAAGACTTAGGTGCGACCCATACGCCCAAGGTAGTGTATGAGTCCCAAATCACTAAATTATGATTGGTCTTGAGATATGTGTCAAGATTATCCTTGGAAAGATGCATTAAATAAGGCTTGTCGATGCAAAATATGACCAAATAAGGCATAAAGATGCCCGATTTTAGTAGGGAGGGTCCAAACAAGTGTGAAAATGTAAGGGGATACATTTTCCTACACTACACTAACATTCTCCCACTTGTATACATTGTGGGTCAATGCAAGATCATGGAGGTCCAAAATAGACCCCTAAGTGTCAATAAAAAATTAGAAAAACAGAGTTAGGCAACTTGACATTAAAATTTGAACACGTTATTAACATAATCTAAAAAATATGTAAGAATCCGGCCACCCTAACTTGGTCAAAAAATTATGATTTTTTAAAAACTATAATTGTGAAGCATAGTCTGTGACACATCTTTCAGATTCAAAAAAATGTTTAACCATTTAAAAGTTATAGATGTTTTTCAATCAACCTATCAATATGGACTTTACACATAATGCATGTAGTTCAAATCAATAATAATTACCTATTAAATTCAAAATAAATTATATCTTATATCGATAGAATGTTGTCAATTTGCTGAACAAACCTTTTTCCTTTTATCAAAATCGAATGAAAAAAATTTGTCAACATGAAGGGGGAAGTTCGAAAAACTCTTGCAACCTCTATAGACACGTCCTAGATGTTGAATTTTTAGGTTGGTCACCACCAAGCCAAATACCAAAGCAAAACGGATATCCATTACTATCCTATATCTGATAAGAATAAACATCCATTTTAAAAATAAAAATCAGATATCCAATAAGAAGCAACTATTTGTTACCCAAAGGGGTATAACAAATATCCACTATTCATGCTTAAGAAATGGATATCCGTTTATTAAAACCAAAAATATTAATATATAATAATCAGTATATATTAAAATTTATAATGTTATAATATTAATATTAAATAAATATTTATATATATTTTATAATAGTATATACAATATATTACATATATAATAATTTATATATAATATAATATATAATAGGTGAGAAATAATTTATCAACAAATATATTTTCTTAGATGCTTTGAATGAGAAAATAAATGATTTTAATAACATCCATGAGACCAAAGTATCCTATGGGACCAAGAGTAGCATGCAAACTCACCCCAAAATATAAGGGCACCAAAGGTTTATAAGGATTAATTGTAAAGTCCTCTTGATTTCAAATCTTCTACAATTGATCTTGGCCAAAAATTTCACAACTTTGCATAACTTTTCCCCCTCAAATAAGGTGTTGTGATTGTCTACTCTAAATATTTCTTCACAATTGATTTGGATGTTATTGTAGGCTAGACATTCCATGATGTGTTTTCATTATATCTTCACTACACCTTTATTGCAAAATAGAGATATTATCATTTCTCACTCCTCCTTAGGTATTGACCATTTTTTAGTTTCACAAATAACATATTTTGATCTAGCTCTTAATTGGGCTATCAATACTTTTTCTTTCCACTTAATATCAACTTTGTAAACAAGAGATGCATTTGCGTCAAGTTTTGCCCATTGTAGAGTGTACTTGGTTGTTTTAAACATTTAGTTAATAGAAGTAAGTTGGGGTGTAATTTGATAGTTTGTTGTTGTATAATGTTATTATTATAGTTGATTAATGTTGTAAAAAAAATTTAAAAATATTCATGTGGGGTGTGCTTGTTGTTTTAAATATTTAGTTAATAGAAGCAACTAGAGGTGTAATGTGATTGTTTGTTGTCGTATAATGTTATTATTATAGTTGATTAATGCTGCAAACATAAAAAATAATAAATCATGTGGGGTGTGTTTGGTTGTTTTAAACATTTAGTTAATAGAAGTAGGTAGGGGTGTAATATGATTGTTTGTTGTTGTATAATGTCATTATTATAGTTAATTAATATTGCAAAAAATTTAAAAAATATTCAATTATAAAAATATATTATTATAATAACTCCATATTTATATTTATATGATAATGTGATATTTATATAATTTTTGTTTTGCTAAATTATATTATTAGTTGTATATTTTTTTAAATGTCTACATTAATATTTAATGGAGAAATTTTATTGAAATATTAATTGTAGATAGATAGATTTTACTTTGATATTTATTACAGATAGATAAATTATATTTTGATATTTAATACACATTATAAAAAAAATATAAAATATGCATTGAGTGTATTCACATTTACTTAATAAGCTTTGAAAATCTTGCCAATTATTAAATAAAATATGTAAAATATTACCTCTAAGTCAACAATACAATTATATTGTGATGTATGTAATAGTGCTCATGTCATTCAAGTCATTAATAGGTTTGAATTTTGATTGAATGAATTAAATGCATTGTATTGCACATAATTTAGAAAAAAAAATCTAATTTTTGTATGACTATTCATAACATGAACCAATAAAAAGAAAGATAAAAGATATTTTAGCAATTCTAAAAATAGACTATATAAAAGTGTTGGTCAAGTTTTTAATTCCAAATGTTCATTGGTTGAATTGTCACTGTCAATTAAAAAAAATGAATTGAATGAATGCATTAGTATTCTGCCTTGGGCAAAACTAAAAAATTCATCATGGTCCCATGTGGGGTTAAATTATTTGATATAGTAAGCTTTCCTTTGATCAATTTGTTTGTCCATATGGTAGTCCTAAAAACTTCTTTGACATACTTTTTAATTTCCTCACTAGCAACTGGACATTCCTACAAATTAATTTTATGTTTATTTATCAATGCATTCTTTCTTTTATCTATCTCTTCCTCAATGAGAAGTCTAGACCAACAATGTTTCTCCATATTTTGAGCCTTTTTTAAATATATAGCTTAACAATTGGGCCATCTTTGATGCTTCTAAGGGAAATTGCCTATTTCAACTAATAAAATATTGTAGGTAGCTAAAGTCTTAATTTTGAGGCTGTATAATTAGTTTTTTTTGAATTATTTGCATTTGTGATCTGACAAGCTACTACCCCAAAGTTGACATTTTTAAAGGATTTCTAAAGTGACAAGGAAACCACATATGATTCTATTGGTTTTCCTATCCCATATTTCTACACTCCTACATATATTTTGTATTAAATATTACATTTGCTAGCCCCTTTGAATTCTTTTTTCTCTACTTGTGAAAATCAAGCCTGAGGTACTTTTATTCCACTATTTTTATATTACCTTACAAAAAAAATTGTTTTTGTTTTTACCCGTAATAAAAAAATAATTAACTTGGTTTAATGTTCACTTGCATCCCCACCTCTTGACAAAAGAATTCTAAAACCCTCTAGAACACTCACAAACTATAAATTATTCTTTACAATTAGAATGAGATCATTCACATATAAAAATAACTTTATTACATATCTAACAAGCTAAACTCCCTCGCTACCAACTTTATTTATCCACTCTTCTCACTTATCAATAAGAATAAGAAGTGCAGACACTTCTGATTGATGCCAATATGATTACCAAAACACACAGAATTCCATCACTTACTCTAATTTTACCCTTGATATATTTATAGGATAAATTGCCACTCTAACCTCATGTAAAACTCTACTTTCCTCCATCCTATTCCAAAATTTATCACTTTGAAATCCTGTAGATGACGTTTATGACCTATATGAGGTCTAATCGACTGCTGCAATTCCTTAAATGTGATTGACATTTTCTACATTGATTGGATTGCTTTGAATATGACAGCAGATTTATCGAATCCAACTAATAAATACTTTCTGACTAGCAATCACCATAAATAGTCAGAATACAAATTATACGTTGGAAAAAATATTAATCTACCTATTTTTCTTTTGCTGGAAGGGAACTAATAACTTTTAAATGGATGTCCCTGATATAAAAGTAAAACTGAGACTTGTCAATTTATATATAAACTAACGTACAACGTAAATAAAATACTTCAGTTAAATCAATAGATCTCAGCTTAGACGTCTCTCCTTTAAACAAAATCTATTGACACTCAAGTCAAAGATTGTCCAAGCACAAAAGTCGAGATGAAAAGATTTGTAAAAGAGAAAGTCAAAAACACCATGTGGCTGAAATAGTTTGGTCGGAAAAGTGAACACTATGCTTTACGTTTTAATCCTATTCGTGATTATGAGCAAAATTTCTACATAGGGACAGATATAAAGTGGAAGGCTAAAATACTAATAGCTCAGTTGAGAACTAGCTCACACCATTTGAGATGCGAAACGGGAAGATGGAAAATACCCAAAAAGGGGTGGTCAGATAGGATTTCTTGTTTCTGCTTTTCGGATTTAGTGGAAACAAAGTGGCACTACGTTATGGAGTGCAAAGCCTGCGAGGACATCCGATATTATTACTCAGATTTGTTAAAAGTCAAATCTTTAACGGCTTTGTTTGAAGAGGAGAAGATTGTTAAAACGGCAAGTTACTTGTCCCAATTACACAGTAGAAGAAACAAAATCAACAAAACGATTGAAAACAACAACAGGTAGTTTGGCACGGCGGTTTCTCGGTTTCATCTCTTGAATCCCATAGACTGTCTGATCTTGTGAACGTAATTAAAATCATTCATTCATCCATTGATGAAGGTGCAAAATAAAATATATTTTCCTGAATGGCAGATATTTTATTGATATGGCATTTCTTATAAGTCGCTATCCACGAGTGAAAACAAAATTATTTAATGGCAACTGCCAAACATGGTTTGAATTTAAGATGAGTTTGTCTGCAGATCCGCCTGAAATTTCAACACGTAATCAAGCAACTGCCTTTTAGTCCTCACAATAATTGAAGTGTGTTCATGAAAACTGACGGTGCCATTAAATGCTAGGAAACGGTTGCTTTCGAGGCATCAGATTTCCTGCTCAAGGATAAACGATTTTTATTACATGAGAACTCATATTTAATGAAATATTTAACTCATATTTATATGCTATTGTATTTGATAATAATTTTTCATGAATAATAAATTTATTTAGCTCCCATATATTTGTATTGTTCATGCAGTCTATTGTTACATCTTCTAGAATTGTTGTTTATTTGAATAATGATTGTGCTTATGTAAACATGCATACATGCATACACATATGCATTATGTATATATGTATATATGTATTACACAAACACAAACACACAAATATATATACATATATGTGTATCTTTATATATATGTGAAATTGATATCTACACCTATAAAAATGAACTCTACTTGTGAAAATGAAATCTCCATTTCTAAATTATTAATTATTTTTGACAATTTATTGAACAAATATCTTCCTCTCTAATTATAATTTACCAATTTTATAATAAAAATTAAAGACAATAAACGATCATACAAAATATTCTAAACTATTATTAAATACACATAATAATATAACAAATATTCTAATATTCAAATAATATTAACATATAATATTTAAATAAACCTTCTTAATATCTAAACTAAAATTAAAATTTATTCTTTAATATAAAACATTAACATATAATTTAAAATATTTAAAGTTGAATTCAACCAAACTAATTGAGGAGTCCTTGACCTCCCCATCCCTGCTTAGAAACGCAATATTTTTTTTTTATATTAAAAGAAGCTGAATAACAAAAGAATAAAGCAGTCCAAAAAAAGGAACTGTGTAAGTAAAAGAAGAAAAACAAACACAAAAGAATATACAAATGCCTTATATACCAAGGCAGATCTGTCCAACATATAGCAGAAAACTATGTAGAGTAACAATCATATAAAGAAAGGAGACTACTCTCCTAACGTTATTATAACCTCAAAGATGAAAAACATTATATGCAACACTTATATTTTGAATTCGAAAAGACATTGTAGCTGTCTAGAACAATGAAATGAAATGAAATATTTTAATAATGTCTACGAGGCCACATCAGCCTATGAGACCCGGGAACAACACAAGACCACCAGCGAAAATAAAAAACCCTAAACAGTTTGAGATCTTCGCTCGACGTCAGCTCTATGACAGTGAATTTTGATGATGTAGTTTGCTGATTTGACCAACCTTTCCTCCTCAAACAAGATATTTAAATTATCAACCATCTTAGAATTATAACAAACACAATATTGATGAAACTACAGAACAAAATATGTGGTGCCATACAGAGAGAAAACAAATTCATTTAATGAAAAGTAATGTACGTTGTCTGAATTTTATGTCGTTGTATAGCCTTCTTATTTTATAAGCCATTCTAAACTCTCCTGTCTATGCAGAGAGAAAACAAATTCATTTAATGACAAGATGTAGGTTGTCTGAACTTGGGATGAATTTGTCTGGCGATCCGGCTGTACTGTCTAACAGATTAGTAGGCAACTGCCTGGTTGCTGCACAGTAAAAATTCAGAAGTGTATTATTGAACCATTTGGGAAACAGCCGTGTGACGGTGGAATGAATGCTAGGTGAAACAGTTGCTTTAAAAGATCAGATCTCCTCCTTTTGGCAAACATGGATGACGACATATGACAACCCCTCTGATAAGACAATGACCTGAGATTCAAGATGTGTGCAGATGAAGAACCTGATCCAAGAAGCCTATAGATAGATGCATTTTATTTATTTAAGAATTTTCAATTTTAC
The DNA here is from genome assembly GCA_007115665.2 of Sequoiadendron giganteum. NCBI lineage: Eukaryota > Viridiplantae > Streptophyta > Pinopsida > Cupressales > Cupressaceae > Sequoiadendron > Sequoiadendron giganteum. The sequence continues at coordinate 17,257,597 of CM021110.1, read as the reverse complement.
TTTGGAATTATTGTATACAATTCAAAGTTATTCTAATTATATGATAATATATATTTATATTTAATTGTATTAGTTTTTTTAATTATATATCAATTATATATTTTATGTCATATAATTTTTCTCTGTAATAATAGATACTTTCTTTGGTTCTTAGAAAAAGAATCATCTTTAGATAGAAATATCAAATAAATAAAAAAATATAATTTTTATGAAAAAAATATTTAAGTGAATTAAATTTTACAATTACACATATAATAATTGTTTAGTAACTTCAAATAAGCTAAAATTCATTTTCAATTAAACATTGTAAATCAAAAACAAATATATATTTGTTTGCAACATTTTATATGTATCTTATTTGTATAATTTCTTTTAATATTTAATTATTTTAAGATCAAGTAGTTGGGGATATCTATAGGGGCCCCTACCCAAGAAAATATGAGGATGAAGAACACATCAAGGACATATAACATAGTGGTATCTCTAGTAACACCACTAATAAGTTATAACTTAGGATAATGCTTATTAGATATAAAGAATACATATAAGGAAGCTTTTAATGAATATATAACCCTAACAAGAGAAGTAGCATCAATTTTTTTGGCGAGGGGTGGGAATAGCAAAGAGATTTTCTGTTCTTGGAGTGGACAACCCAAATTGTTCTACCATATTTAAATCAGTTGGATTCATTCCATCTGGAAGTCTCCAATCAAAGCAATGCAATAGATTCGCCAACGCAAGCTCCACAATAGTAAACCCTAGAAGTTGGCCAGGGCATCCTCTCCTCCCCGATCCAAAGGGTAGAACCTCAAAATTTTGGCCTTTGACATCAATAGGGTTGCCAACAAATCTCTCCGGCTTGAACACATCAGGCTCCTCCCATATAGTAGGATCTCTAGCAATGGCCCAAATATTCACTATTACACGACACTTACTTGGAATATCATAACCAAAAATAGTGCAATCATCAATACATTGATGTGGAATAAGTAGAGGTACTGGCGGATGGACTCTTAATGTTTCCTTCACCACTGCGATCAAGTACTCTAGTTTTGGAAGATCTGACTCCTCTACATATTTGTGTTGAGGTCCCACCACCTTATCTAACTCTTCTTGAACTTTCTTTCCAATTGAAGGATTCAATAATATTTCAGACATTACCCATTCCAATGCGACTGTAGAAGTGTCACTTCCAGCCACCAAAACATCCTGTCAAATATAAAATTTGATTAAAAAATATCATAAATAATATTTATATATAAGTTACTAAAAAATAAAAACTACTTTCGAAAAGAACAATAATAATTATAGTAAATAAGATTACTAAATATATACCATGATCACATATTAATAGAATTGTTTATATTTTGTATAAAAGCTATATTATTAAGTAGTAGATTATAAAAAGCTATATTGTTAGTGTTAGTTTATATATTATTATTATTATATATTGGTTTTTCTATTTACCTTTGACACATCTTCATTCATTTCTCTTTATTGAAAATGAAAGAACTAAAATAATCTTTTATAATCACTTAAAGAAGATTTCTAGATCAACACAATATTTATCTT